>NEWO01000127.1:400136-452511 GCA_003013225.1 Phalaenopsis aphrodite | reverse complement strand
GGGGGTGAAGGGGGTTAATACGTGAAATAACTCAACGAAACATGTAGACGTAGTGTTAACTTAAGCCATCCAAGGAAAGAGGTTATAGTGCTTAAAAGTTTCAGTATGTTCTGTAATATATCTCAATCAATTTATGAATGCCAAGTAAAATGCCTGCCATTTTAGGAAATATCAGCATATTTAGAATAGTTTGTTTGCAGGGTGTAAGATCATAGCTTGTACAAAAGCTGCAAATTTTCAGCATATTTCAAATGGAAATCGCCTACAAATTAAATTAAAATTAAATTAAAAGAAAATGAATACTAAATGATCACTCCAGCCACTATACCGGAAGACCTAAAATCCTAGAACAAAATAAAAGAGCAACCAAATGTGTGAGGTTCCTAATAAATGGAATCTAGGGAGGGTTGATGCATACAATCTTACACCAACATTGTAGAGGTTGTTTTCATGATTTGAACCCTATCCCCAAGTCACAATGAAATTAGTATAACTATTGCTCCAAAAAAGCCCTCTTATAGCAGAAGGAATTACTAATTGGAGTTTTCAAAATTAAAATCAAAAAAAGAAACTAATTCGATGGGACACCAAAAAGGAAAAAGGGATACTAAATGATAAAATAATGAAAGGCACCATTTTGAACTGACAAATAAGACTTCCAAATTCTTTTGTATCCCCTTTTGCATATAAGATGAAAATTTTTTGCCCCCATGAATTAACAGTACAGCAATCATCAATCTTACTCAAAAACAGTTGCTTTAATGAAAACAGGACAACAATCATCAATCTTACTCAAAAAAGTTGCTTTAATGAATCTCATTTTTTTTAACCAACAATTGCACATAAATTAGTCTGCCTAGTTTATTTCCTTCAAAGCTCAACAACTATAGTTTTAATAACAACCAATCATGTGGAGCGGCAATTTGCTTTATGCACCTCCCACAAGAAATAATAAATATTAAAAGGGTAAATTACACCCAAATTTAGGAGGTCTGGTAAGTGCTTTACTTAGATTCACATTATTAAAAACCTTATATTTGGGTCCCTAACACTTTTGAACGTCACTTAGGTCCCGGAGCTGTGGCAGCGATAGAGATAGTTGAACATCAAAGAAAAGCGATTGAAATTAATGGCAGCAAGGTGAGAGGTGGATGAAAGGGATGTAAGCAGATAGAGGAGGTAGTGGCTGGCGGTTGGAGTTGTAGGACAACAGTAGGGTTGCTACCCGGTAGTTTCGGCAACAAGAAAAGGCAGCTGTGGCAGCGAGGGGAGCAAAGTGGAGGATGGAAAAGTCAGAGATAAATACCCCCACAAAAAAGTTCAGCACCACTCGATCCCTTGGAAGGAGATCATCATCTTGAACGAGCAACAACCAAAGCACCATTCGTCTTTAGATACAACACTATAAGGGAAAAGTCTAAATGTTGATGTCTGTCCTAACAGAATCACAATCCAAAACTGCCCTAAAACATGAAAAACAATATATTGATAGATTTGGAGAAAATATGAGTGAACCCTACTACAAATAAGAGCTAAATCTACATAAAGGAAGTGTAGCCCGGCCCTCCTAGACCGGTATGAGCCGCACCCGCGGGAATTTGCGGTACAATAGCAGATGTTGTGGAAACGTCGTTGCAGGAAGTTCCATTCACTGTATTACAGCAGGTTGGATGACTCCCATGTCGGACTCCCGGGCTTGGGTGAGCTTCAACCTTATCTGTCAAAGCTTATGTCTCAACTTAGTAGTCAATTCAGCCCCATAGAGGGTAGCAAAAATGTTGCAAGTTCTCTCTAAGTTAAGACTGTAGGCATTGTCATTCTAGAGTACATCTTGATAGAATACGTATCCATCCATTTTGGGCGCAACTTGACCTGGAGTTGCATATCGATGTAGATTCTCATGACTCAATCCCGAGCAAGTAAATATATAATTTGCTTCTCTCACTACTCGTACTCGGCTAAATGTAACTGATAAACATATATGTTTAAAGGAATCAACTATGGAACAACATTTAGAGTATGTGAGCTATAAATTTAGCTCAAAGAATGTTAATTGCTCTAAAATTGATTCGAATTTTGGCTCAGATCGTGATCGAATCGAAATAAACGAGCGGAGCTACAAGCCAAAATTTTGGATTGAATTTTATTTGAACCAATCTCAGCTCAACTAGAAATCAGATTGTTAACAACTCTAGTGATGTTAGGGCTATGAATTTAGCGATGCTTGAAGATCGTTGATTGCTCGAAGACTAATTCAAATTTTGACTTAGATCAAGATCGGATGGAAATAAATGAGGCGATCTATGACCCAAAATTTTGGATAATATTTTTTTCGAACCGATTTTGAGTGAACCTTAGCTGGGCTTGAAATTGGATCGTTATACCCCTAAGTGTAACCACTCAGGAGGAGTCTCTTTTTCTTCTCTAAAAGGACGAAGAACTGACTATAGAATTTTTGTTTCCCAAAGATTCTAAAGTAATTTCCAACACTATGGTGCATCCATCATGTTCGATCATCTGTCGATGGGTACACAGCTAAACTAACTTTAATAACCAAATGGGTTCCTAAGGTCTTATGGAAGTAGCTCAAAATCTCCTCATCTTTGATATGTTGGATTCCTCTTATTAAGGGCAACTCGCCAGGGGGGGCCTATATATTTGAAAATTTTAAAATGCTCCTATCTGAGGCTACCTTGTGTCTAGTATCAGCTCTTCATATCTCTTTTGGACATCTAATGTCAGTCTTGTAGTTGCTCCTCTCAACGTCTACAAAAAGACAGTTCGAGGCACCACAACCTCATAATCTGTATGAATGCCCGTTTTCTTGGAATCGCTACTTCCTAGAGAACTAAATGTTAATTCAGTTGGAATCACTCTCATGGGTCACTTGGAATGGCTAGTGTCCCTTCCATGTCAGTTGGAATTTGAGTCTTCTATGAAATTTTCCTCTTTTCTTGGATTATTGTTTATTTCTTCAACTGCTCCATGATCAGTGAAAAAGATTATTCTCTTGGTTGTAAATCTGATTCAATAAGCCCAAATTTGTGGCACTTAACACACTTTCTATTGGGATGAATTTCAAAATGCAAACTGGTTCCACCTATTCTTCACTCTAAACCAATTTCTCCTCCAATGAGGGCTGGCAGTTCCTCTAGGCATACTTTCTGCCAAATCCTGAGTTGAATTCTGCCTGTAAGGTATGTCAATCATCTGGAGATGTTGTCTCTCCGTTTTTTAAACTAGAATTTGCACATCTTGGCATCCCTCATTAGACTAGATAGTGAACTTGTCATTTCCCTCACGCTGGCGTAGGTGATTCAAATTTTCTCATCAAAAAATACTCTTCTTTAAATTGCTGACAGCTAGTTTCACCATTTTGTTCAATGGGACGCCTTAGTACTCCAAGAAAAGTTCCATGGTCTGAAGTCACTTAATGAACTCGTATGGATCCCATTGGACATCAAAATAGGACAAGTCTCCATCTAATCCAAAATCCTGGCTTCTCGGATATTTTAGGTCAAGTATATGAGGTAGAGGTTCTTCATTCCTAAAGTTCGCATGGTGGAAGAGATTCGCTCTATTCCTTCAATCTAACAAGTTATCATGGTAGCTACAGAAAGATTGCCTCCTTTCGAAAGCGGCAAGCCTCTGTTGTAGTTGGAGAATTTCATGCCACACATCCACCATAGAAGGTTCTTGGACATCTCTTCGCAAATTTCTCATAGAAGGAATCATGACATTTACCCCTAATTAAGTCTTCAGCAATTATCTCTTCGGTAGAATGATTAGGGTTTTGGGTTTAGGTAACTAGACAAGGTTGTGTAGGGTGGGAAAGAAAAATTTTGGGGTGGAGATAAGGTACGGTATGGATGGATGCTAGAAACACTAGGAACGGACTAGCGTTATGTTAACACTGATATTAAATGATATCAATATTCACCCAAATAAAAATAGAAACGAAAATATTATTACGGAAAAGGGCAATATACGGTTACAACCACACACACTAGACAAGAAAATACAACAAAAAACTAAGTAAATGCAACTTAATGTATCCAAATGTGGTTGTCTATTTGGTGAGTGGATGGCAAGAGGAAGGCGATGAGGTTGTGAATGGTCGTAGGAGGAGAAAGGGGAAGTTGTGGGAGATTGCAATGGGGGAAAAGTAGAAGTTGGTCGGCTGAAAGACAGCATGCAGAGGCTGGTTGGAAGGTTGTAACAGCAGTAAACAGCCATAAGCAGCTGTTCGGGGCGGCAACATCGAGTGGTAATGACGCCAGCAGCGACAGGGATTGCATGTGACTACAAGACCACAAAGGGAGAGCTTTACCGAGGCTATGGCAGTGAGGGGAATGGTTCGACAATGAAGACGGGCAGTCAGAATGAATGGCGGTAAGGTGGGACTTGGTTGGAAGAGATGGCATCAAGCGGAGGAGTTGGTTGTCGACGGTAGGAGTTGCAGGAGGACAGCAGAGTTGTTGTTTGTTAGTTCAAGCTGTGAGGAAAGATGGTGACGGCAGCAAGGGGAGGAATGTAGAGGAATGAAAAGTTGGAGATAAATACACACAAAAGAACAAGGTGCAGTCGAAGCACCACTCAATCCCTTGGAAGGAGATCATCACTTCGGACAAGCTAAAACCGGAGCACCACCCGCCTTTGGACACACCCCTACAAGGGGAAAAACTGGATGCTGACGGCTGTCCTGGCAGAAACAAAATCCAAAATTGCACTAAAAAAACAAAAAAAAAAACATAGAAACTTAGGGTAGATATGAGTAGACATAACTCCAAATAGAAGGTAAATCCACATAAAAGAGGTGTCGGTCGGCCCGCTTGGACCGATCCAAGCCACACTCGCCCAAAGGAATTCGCGGTACTGTAGCAGATACCGCAGAAACGTCCCTGCAGGAAGTTTCAAATGCAGTACTATAGCAAGGCAGACGAACGCCATGTCATCTTGATATCAATCAAGGAATTACATTGCAACACCCAAATAACAAGCAATTCCACAGCAATGTCCTTTGAAAAGGCTATAAAATAAATTAGAATTGATACATAACCCAAAATTCATCATTCAAGAAGAAAGAATTGAACAAAATAAACATTTCACCTATGGGCTTATTTTTGTGTTCAGATTCTGGTTTTGCCCTACGAGCTATTGTGTTCTACCTCAATGTGTTCGTAATTGTCATGCTTGGCACTCAAATCTTCACTAAAGGGTGTTATCCTTTTGTTGCAGGCGTATATGCTATCTCTAGTCTCAGTTCTTATGGTGACGACTCGTCTCTACACCTACTCCCATGTTTAGTAATCTTGTCTCTCCTGATGTATTTATTTCTAATGATCATCTTCTTATTATAGATATTTGTTCTAAACTCTATTTTTGTTGCATCTGATGTTAGCATTTTTAATATAGACGAGTTTATGGAAAAGAAGTTTAAAACAAATATATGCTCTAAAAGGAACAAAAACCAAAAATTAATGCATCCATAGGTTCCAAATTAGACGATTTTAATGTGGCTATTGAGGTTCTTCACTTCTTTTGGACTTGATGTATTTCGTTTTTGATTCTTTGTTTCATTTAGTAATGCTTTGTTATTGCTTCGTGTTGCACTCTTTTATTTGTGAGGACTCCTTGACAAAAGGTGACACACCCCAGCTAACCTTCCCTTTAGAGTTAATCATGATGTGGCACAGGAGGACAACTCAATAAGATCAAACTATCATCGACACTCGTCTTGACTCGTCTTAACTTGCATAATCAAAACCCATTGGGTAATAATCAGTCCAACTCAATAATCGCAAACATTCATAATCCATTTCAATTCATAATTTATACACAATTTCATATACTCAGAAGCAAGGAAAATCATATCATTAAAATATTTCTACAGTTGCTAAATCCAACATACATAAAATTATGTATCCAAAAATATGTACAACCTTCGAAACTATAGAATGCAAAAGTTGTATAACATCAAAACTGGCTACTAACTCTGGTGCTCCTTACCCCTTATTAAAAGTCAACATATAAGAATATGCTACACGCTCTGCAAAATAATCAAGGCTAAAAAAAATTTTATTGGCAAAAAAAAAAAACGTGTGCATTATCATTTGTAGCTCATATGCATGACAGTAGAACATATCACAAAATGTTTTAATCAATTAAAACATCTAAAGAATATATGAAATGCAGAAAATCATGACAATTGATAAAACACGTGTTTCATTCATTCATATCATTTCAAAAATATACAGATAGGAGGAAACAGAACTAAACTGGCCCGTCCCTAGCTACATGTTTTCTGCATGTTATAAATTTTTCGAGTCTATATGTATCTTTTTGTTAGGGCATTACTATACTTGGTATCGTATGGGCAGGGTGTCTCTATTAGGCCCTCTCATACAACATTTATGTATCTTTTTTATTTCAATAAAATCAGCACTTGGGATTTTCATATATATATATATATATGAAATCATAGGCATATACAGAAGAATTTCATAATCAATCATTGTAATCATAGAAATGTCATTTGTAATTGTATAGACATTGACTACTTTCATGTCATTTCATTGCAGATCATCACCCAACCCGAAAGCTAAATTAATTTTTGATAAAGATTGGGTCCTTCCCAACATAGTAGTAATCAATAGCCCTCATGATACTAATACTCTGATTTTTCGTCTCCATCTGATCCCAATAATTCAAGGATTCATCTCCGTCTAAATACCAGAAGTTGGAAATTTCATTGTTTTCTATCATTTGTACTTACAAGCATTTACATAATAGTCTACCTATCGCAATGCTTGTGACATTCCTGTAAGCATAATCATCTTAAGCAAATCATGTATCATATACATAAACAATATTATATGAATATCTGCAAATGATAATTTCATAGTATGTCCGTCATAAAATTGCACTATCAATTTAATCTTGCAATCGTGCTAACATATGTAGGCATTCATGATATGAAGAAATTCTAAATGTGATTGAATGTCAAAAGGAATTACATAGAAATCCTATAGAAATTTATTATTCATAATTTAAAACAATATTATTTCACTTAAATCGATAAAGCAGCCCTGTGATGAGTTTCCTCAAGCTCGTCACCTAGTATGAACGGCCCGGAATCATAATACTCCTAGAAAATCATGAATTTCTAGCTCATGTCTTGATTCAAGGTTTGTTTGAGGCAGCTGCGGATGTTTGAAAAAACTGTTGTGAAGCTGTTATAGTACAAGTTATTATTCAAAAAACAACGATAACTGTCAGAAAAAAAAATTTTAAAAGATCATATAGTAGTTTTCTAGCCGCCACCGCATTTAGTCAAGTTTGGTGAGAAAACGTAGCTTTTCCTTGCAGCATTTTGAGGATGCAAAACACTATTTTTTTTCCGAACAAGAAAAACTGCGGTGTGGTACCGCACCGCCGCCTCAAACACACCCTTAATCTCAAATACGATTTCACTTGCTATAACTTACCTAAAGAGGGCTTCCTTGCATTACATTATCTACCTGAAACCTTCTTATTCCTTTCTTACTCCATTCTCCTTCCTCCCTTTCCCTTTTCAGCTCTCAAAATTAGCTAATATCCCTACTGAGATGCAATTCTCGATTCTCGGCTAGCTACAGTAATAGGAAACACAAAAAAGGCTTCAAATTGTGGTCAAATGCCAAATGAGATCATACCGAACGAAAGGAATGTTCTACATGTCATGAAAGTAAGGATTATGCTTCCAAATTCTTTCCGGAACTCCAAACTATGGGTTTCGACTGTCAACCGAAAGCCTGCCTGCGCTCGATCCCGCTAGGCTAACTGTCGGAATCGTTGAACTCTCCAGACCTACATAAATGAAGTATCCGAGAGGGAATGGGAGAATACGAAGCATCCAATACATTTATTTACCCCCACGGTTAATCCAAGCCCTCCAAAACACATACAGCAGCTGCATGTACAGATAAGTGCAGGGAAAGTTGACAGGCTACAATGTTGGGGATTAAGGATTAATTAAGATTGATTAAAGTTTCATTAAACTAATATTTCAAAATTTATATCTTTCATATTCATACATAGTGTTATATATCAATTTGAAAGATTTAACATGTAGCATTTTATAAAATTGATTTGGTAAAATTTTGGGGAATGCAAAAAATTAGGCTACATTTTAAAATTGCCAAAATTTTACTTGTTTTGGCCAAAATTGGGTATTACAAAAGAAACCAAGTTGTGATGTGTCATCAATATGAGGGATTCAATAATTAACTGGTTTTAAACCAATAGGGAGTTGTGCGATCCTAATGGTAAACTTAAAGGTTCAATCCGCAATTTACCTAATAAGTATTGCTAATTCTTGTGATAAACTAACACAATAAAGTAAAAAATGAAATGCAAAAAAAGACCAACACAAGAAACTGAAGTATGAAATGCAAATATAGACCATAAATAATGTAGTATGTACCTTCTCAGTCAGATCCTTTAACGCCTGAACCAAAATTCCAAAAACCTGATCTTTGTACCAGGCATTGCGAACCATTATTCTTTGTCCGGTCACAGGAGTAAAAGGAATGCAACTTTGTAACTTGGGATAATATCGAACACCATATCTGTAGTACGCATCAGCCCATGAATGGTCAAAAACAAATTCTCCATATGAATGGCTGCACCAGCAATTAGATACTTCAGCTACTAAATAAGTAAAATTGAATGGGATGTTATTCTGCAATATGTCAAGCAAATGTTTGAATTTTTTTTAACTGAAAGTATTAGAGGTGGTAAACCTTTTAAGATAAACAGGAACAACACCTAGGATATTTTTAAATTCATCCTGAGCAACAACATGCTGAGGCAGCCATCCCGTTTCCTGAAATTAGTTCATATGGGCAACTGAAAAAAGCTGTTAACGAAGCACTAAACCAATTACTTTGCATATACAGTAATATAAACTAAACATAACAACATGAGAAGTTAAAAGATAGTTCAGAACATAAGGTAACAAAGACAAAAGTCCATCCCTGTAACTTTATGCTTCTAATGTCATATAACTCGATATAAGTGGTTGGACGATGTCAATTCAACTCAGAGGCTGAAAAGGTCGTGAAAAAAAAAATTACGTCAAAGCCCATTAACATGGCTATGTCCTTTTTGGATGCTTCCAACGCAAGGAGCCATGGCATGATGTAAAAGCATTGCTTTCTTAAGTGAATATTAAACCATCAAACCAACACCTCCAACACCACTTTTGTGTCATGTTCCATAAAAAGAAGCGATGTTAACTGCATCACAGCCTCTTACATTGTACTCTGCTCGTCCATAACATGCCCCATGAGAGGGTAATGAGAGGAATTTGACCTTGAGGGAGTGTGACAAGCATTGCTATCTTACTAACGGACATTCATGGAAACATTTGAAATGAAGAATGCTTAAGGTTTCTTTCGTTGGGTAGCAATGGACAAAACTGCTTATGCAACACTCTTAAATATCTAAATTGTTTACTTGGTTCAAGAAAACAGTAAACTTGTTGTTTTGTTGAAAATTTGAAGGCTCCTTTCATGATGGGAAAACTTTTTCAATTTCTTCCGAAAAAATTAGCAACTAAATCCAACCAGCGAGAGCTTCAGTCACTTTCAGAATAGAGTTCAAAATATGAAAGTTAAACAAACCCCAAATGACAGCATGCATAAGTTCTCGTAGTGCTTGGTATGAGGCTTGTGTAAACAAGGTGCAAAATAAGCCAGCCCAGAGAGAAAGTACATGATAAATAAATAATCGCCAAATATAGATAGAAAGTACAATCCAATATATCTGTGGAGTGTACTGTAAGCCAACATTTTTTCACATGGCACTACAAGTAATTAGAAAATGCAGAGCACTTGGATCAATTTTTTGTTAGCCAATAAACAAAGAAAGGAGGAGGTCTGAAGTTTGTTCAAAATAAGTAATGTAAACCTTAATTCTGCATTATAGCTATGATGTAGTGCATTAGAGATTTATGCAGACAAATATTTAATCTCAGACAAAATGGCAAGCTTTTGGGCCATTCCATTAAGATGAAGATACATGGCAACTGCAGACTGTGATATCTATTCATTTGTTGAAATTATTTATTCAAAGCAAATGATGTGTGCATAATGCGTATCTTTAAATAATATAAATGGATCATTGAATCATAACACAAAATGTCAAGTTATCTGAAAATTGATTTTTATTTTCCAAACAAATCCATCAATCCATAATTTCCAGCTATACAGAGTCATGTTATTTTTTATAGAAATTATAGAAAAAACACACGGAAAACTGATAAGACAAATGACCAAATAAAGATGGAACACCAAATTAGAGTAAGATTAACCAGCAAGACCAACTAATTAGAAGAAGAATATAAAGTGAGAATGTTTGTGTAGATATGACTAGCCTTCACCGCACATTTTGATTCTTCTAAACTCGAAAAGAAAGCATGAGAAAGAAAAGGATTAAGCTTTTCGGGTCCAGTTGCATCTATTGCACATGCATCCCACTTCTTCGAAGAAATATCTGATATGGATGAAACAACAGAAACATGAAGTAGCAGGGACCTCCTTTCAGTCGCAGATACAGCCTAAATACACAGGCCAAAACAAATCAATTTTGCATGGGCTAATAAAGTTAAAATGAAAATAGATTGACGAAAAAAGACGAACAAAACACCTCTTGGGGTGACCCTGTAAGAGTGAATGTCCCTAGTGACGGGTTCAGCTCCCATTGCTCTGCAGTCCTCTTAGGTCCCCAAAACAGTGCATTTATTTTGTATGGAGACATTATGCTTCGAGATTGTTTAAAAGCAATATTTTTCTGTGTTGATAAGAAATATGAAGCAAATGCACAATAATCGGATCAAGTAAAATCATTGCTAGATTTTTTTCTGCTAAATGTTATTATTTGAAGCATGAAGTTATCTTGAAAACATTTAAATAAGATAAAAAAAATAAAACCATAAGAGAAAAAGGAATTTTGAATCTGTTAGATGAAGAATGGTTAAGGCTGATAAACTGGGAAGAAACCTCAAAACCAAACGTGGAATCAAATTTCTTAGAAAATCACATCTGATGCATCACATTCATTGAGCAGATCACAAACATTGACATAAGTTCCAAATCTCAAAGCACGTAAATAGTTAAGCCAAATTCTTCAAGAATTGAATCCAAGATCATCCAAATATCATTTCAGCAAACTTCTAGTCAAGACACTAATGTCAATGAGACAAATCAATGATACTAAAAATACCTGGAAGTTTAAATGAGACAAAATGAAACGTTCAAGAAAAAAATTGAAACTTCCATGAGGCATTCAAATTTGTGTACTTACAGTCATGACAAGCGCCACAACATGAGAAAATCAGATTATTCCAAGATTGCTCGATTCATAAGTTCATTAAGCATTGAGATGTCCACGTGACTTTTATGAATCATTCAACGAAGTGTACAGATTTCTAGTAGATTTGACCCAAATGCACCTCTGAAAATATATAAAAAGATTATGCATCTACAAATTCAAAAAATAACTTTCGGTGGACATAAATCCCAAATTTAGAGAATTTTAGAGACATGTTTGTCGTTGCTTGATGCTAGCTATTGAACAATATCAATGCTCATCATTGCCATGATCCAACATCAGCAACAGCCAATATTCAACACGCACAAACTCACAATGTCCGAGGCAATCCGACTTAATTGATCAGGCACCCCTCTTATCAGAGGAATGTTTACTTGACCATAGATTTTTGTTCCACACCTACCAAAGCATCAATCAACAGACACTATAGTACATAAATATTCCTAATCCCTCCTCCCTTAAATAAAGAAACTGAGTGAACCCACCTACTTAGCCTGCACATTGAGATTCACCATCAACAATCACTCGACACTAGATAACAATCAATGGATACCATCTCCTAGGTGCTGATGTCTAATGCCCATCTTCTTAGTCATATAGTATCCCCTCCCATCAAGAGAGCAACAAAGCTGATTATCCATTATTGTCCGACTTGATAAATTTCACATCAACCATTTGTCTAACAACCATCACCAACCAACATTCAACACCCATATTGCCAATTCAATCCCTATCAAGAGAGCAACCAAGTAGATTGTAGACTATGGCACGACATTTTACATTGTCATCCACCGCTCAGTGCCCACGACCATTCAACATTCCTTGGTCATTGATGTTTTTCCCTTATCAGATTGGCCAATTGATCTCTCAATTATCAAGAAACAATGAAGTGAACCACCTACTCTTGTATGATGAGCAGCCAAGCACCTCAAGACTACTACCACCATCATCATAGATATCTTACATGATTCATGTATACTAACTACATTATATTAAAACCTTCTCTAATTACAAGGAATAGAATCCTTTGTAACCATTGATTCAAACTCCAGAATAATTTAAATTGGAGTAAACCCCATTGTTAAGTTTTTCGAGTAAACCCATTCGATATGAATTGCATTAAACTTAAACTTATCTGTGCATGTGAAATTTTTATACAATGTTAAGATGAAAAACTCTCCATCTATCACCATAAATATTCCTATACGTAATTGTTTAGCATCCTTTGTGAGAAGTCAAGGCAACGAGGAACTCTGGCTACAAATTTGAAATCAAATTCACATTGATAGGGTGAGCACAATAGCAACCTAAGAACACCCTCCATTTGTTGTTCATTGAAGTATCAAGAAAACAACACTTCACCAAAAATAGTTTCAAAAAAACCAACGCAATTGTTCCTCATATTAGTAGGGTTGGCTTGAGATGCCCTCTAAACAGTATTACTAAAGGAATGTCCACATTGATATTTAGAAAGTAGCTATAATTAAAGGGAATCTTAACTAAGCTACAAATTTTTTGAGGCATGCTGCATATTGGGGGAATTCCACAAGACTTCCAAGGAACCTTATCTCTATATAGAAGCACTCCATAAAGCAAAAAATCTATGTGAGTGTGCTATTCGTAAGCTCCAATGGGTGCTTAAATAAGTCCTCATTGAAAAGCTTCTAAGACGGCTACATCATCTACGGACCTTAGAAGGACAAATGATAGACAATGCCTCCATTTATTTAAAATTTTCAATAGGCGGGCATACTAATTTGAAAGCCCAAAATTTGCTAAAACACCACCATTCGTCCGAGAGCATTAGTCAAAGCAGTAGAGGAAGGCAATGTATTGATCCTCAAACGCAACCTTTCGTCTAGACCGGTAGTCATCTTGACCGTGTGATACCCATATTTAGACGACATGGGCACTCATGTCGACCCTAGTTGGCATAAATCCAAAGCAATAAAGGCTGTATTTGTAGCCATTTTAATATAACTAATATTTGTAAATAACTTTTAAATACTTGAGACTTTTTTGACTTGTACAATCAAAGAAAAACTCTCTCCTGAAGCAAGAAAGGTATTATTGCACTAGCCCACATTTATTTTGTTTAATGAGTTTTTACTCTTTCTTGGGTAAACCATAAAGTAGGTTATGGATCATCAAAAATTAAACACAAGAAATGTTGAATTTCATTAAATCAATGATCCTTGCCTGCTACCAAGAAAAAAACCATCTAACAAATTTCAATTAAAATATAATTAAAGAAATGTTAGCTTAACTTTTATTCATTAACCAGCATTTAAGCAATTCAATGCAATGTTCCCTTCTGCTATGCTTGCATTTATTTTTAGGGACAATTAGATACATGACATTCAAAAGATACTCTTGTATCTTTATTCTTCAAATTTTCACCAATATATTTAAATTCACAACAAAATTTTAACATGTATTTCCTTTGCATATCTCAAATAATCAACCATTAAATGGTGTCACAACTATATACACAGATTCTCAACTCTTCTTTATGAATTTGAACTTCGTATTTTGGTAACTAATTAAAGCTTTGTTGCTATCTTGAAATTGATTATTGTAGCTCAATTCCAAGTAGCTTGAAAAAGAGTCTACTTAATTTTGATATCTTTAAAATTTTCCAAGATCTTATCATTGTCGAATTTCATAAAAAATAATGAATTATTTAAAAACTTAAACTGCTTGTAAAATATGTCAGGGATTATAGTAGATATTTTGCTATCCTCTTCAAGCCAAATACTATAATGAGAGACTTGATCATGGCTTCTTAGACAAGAGTTCCACAAAATAGTCAGCTTCTTTTATTTTTATTATATCAAATCAATAATTTGATACCAATGATCTCCAACATGAATTATCTATAATGCTATCCTTTAGGTTTTAGATTGAAACTAACAGTTAGGAATCAATTTATTATTTAAATTATTTCTCCTTTTAGTATTTTCTCTTCAAACTATTATTTTGTTATTTATTAGAATAGGAAGTGGAGTTAGCAGAAAAAATCTAACTTAGAAATATGGCACCCAAGTTGAAATTCTGAGAAACAAAGAGCAATTATGTTTACTACAAAAGTATATTTTATGACAAAAACATTACTAGTAGTGTTAAGAGGTTGAGGGATCACCT
The DNA here is from genome assembly GCA_003013225.1 of Phalaenopsis aphrodite. Lineage (NCBI taxonomy): Eukaryota > Viridiplantae > Streptophyta > Magnoliopsida > Asparagales > Orchidaceae > Phalaenopsis > Phalaenopsis aphrodite. Next base: position 437,994 of record NEWO01000127.1, on the reverse strand, counting down.
AAATTGCACATATCTAAATGTTGAACCTTGTGTAAAAAATACCATATGTTAAAAAATAATTTGAATATTACTTAATAATTATACACCTCAAAAAAACGTAAGTTTAAGAATATTGAGGAAATGATTGAAAGATCTTGTTTTTTAATTCCTAACATGATGAATCCAATAGTAAAAGTTAGTTTTCTTTGTTGATAGAAAAGCTAGGGGGCCAATTGATCTATATTTGGATGAAAAATGAGAATAATAATCCTCAAGCAAATCCTTCCTATTCTCTACACAAAACATAAAAAAAAAAAAAATGTTTAATGTTGCATATTTTTATAAGAATTAAATTCTACTCAATATGGTTAAAGTTCCTTCATGTGTTAATATGCTTCATTATGTTGAAAATTATCGATGATGACAAGATCTTCCTAGCATGTACAAGCTATGAACTTGGATTTTAGAAGATGAGGTCAGAACAATAGCAACAATGATTGATGATATAAAGAAGACCAGGGTTGAGAACAGGAGTTACAATAATACAAGATAATTGGTCAGATATTAGACAAAAAAAGTACTATAATTTTTTTTGTTAACAACCATTATGGGTCTATATTTCCAAAAACTTATGATATATCAGCCTTTGTAAAATATGCACAATTGCTATTTCAAATATTTGATGTAGTTATAGAGGATATTAAAGAGAGCTTAGTTCAAATTTTCGCAGAAAAGGTAAGTGTATAAAATTGTAGAGGGGATGTTAGTTATATTTAATAGAATCCATATGTTGCTCATTATCTTGATTTAATACTTAAAAATTTGAAGCAGTTGCCCCAACATAAATCAGCTTTACTTTAAAAAAATATAAAGCAAATTTATAATCAAAATAATGAATATAAAGAGCTTATTCGACCAATATTTACAAGAGTTATCACTTCTTATTTGACCTTGCAAAAATTTGAAGAGTTACGACAATATTTTGAGGCTATATCTACGTCAAAAAAAAAAAAAACGGGATAAAAGTTCTTAAGCAAAAAGTAAAAAAAAAAACCAAGTGAAACAAATTATTATAAAATATGGTTCTTTTTGGCGTAGTGTTAATTATACTCTAAAAATTGTGGTCTTTTTAGTAAAGATATTAAGAATGATTGACGGTGAGAGAACTTCATTTATAGAATTTATTTATGAAACTACAAATAGAACAAAGGAGAAAATATCAAAGGATTCAGGAGAGCAAGAAACGTCTCATAACAAAATATGAAAAATTATTAATGAAAAATTATTAATGAAAAATAGGATAATTAGCTACATCAAAATTTAAAAGTTATTGCATATTATTAAACAGCCAATTTCATTATGATATGAACTTTCAAGTGTATGCAAGTATAGATTTGCCCGGTTGTCCCTCAGGCTGGCTATCTTAAAGCTGACAATCAACTCAAAGTCTTTTATTTAAAGAATGAAATGCTTGGACTTAGAGGAACTATAGAATGTTATAAGACCCATCTCACATGGTAAATTTGATTCACGTACAATTTTAAATCTAAAAAATTATGACGTATGTCTGAGATTCCTATCTTAATATATTCAAATAATTTTATTTTCATCTTATTCTAAAATATTGATGTGCATAATTTAAAAATTGTCTGAACATTGCAGCAAAAATTTTCAGTCTTACTTGTTCAACTTTCGCATTTGAGCATAATTAGAGTATCTTCAATTAATTGCATAGAAAAACATGAAAATGATTGGCTAAAAGCCGATTAAACAAGTTAATTTATATTATATTAAAAAAAATAGAAAGATAGACACCTAAAACAAAGAGTGGTGATTAAATGGATCTTTTGATCAATGATATATTATATGAAAACGAATGTAAAACGCCAAAAAAAATAAAAATTATAAACTTAATGAAGGAATAACCTTTAATACAATGAGAATAAAGATCAATATCGGCGTTTCCAAATTGTGGCAATTAGGGATCCAGCAAAACCTGAGGCTCCTTTTTTTTATCAAATTTCTTTCTCTGTGTGCAAGAGGAACAACGTCTTTCACTGTCAGGAATCAATGCTAATATTGAAAGGAGCCAAAGAGTTACTGAATTTACAGCCTTTTCTGCTTCCTAATTTTCTAAAGAAAATACACAACATAAGGTTGGAGTTTCAAACATTTCATGTCAGTACATTCTTGTGAAAGCCTCACAACAAGGGTTATGACTCTTGAATGCCAATTATCTGTTTAAACTCATGAAAAAGATGTTATTTGACCTCTTTTGAAAGGAATATCATAGCCTCATCATAAAGAGAATGAGAACCTAAAAAGCTACTCACAATGTTGTCACTTATAGGATATTTTTTTACCTTTTTTTACAGAAAAATTAAAGTTATCTACAGAATCTTCTAGACCCCAAGAGATATTGACAGCAATAGAGGAAAAGTAAGAAAGGATTTTCTATCATTTTTTATGTAATTTTTTAAATATTCTAATGAAATTTCATAATATTCAAAACCTCCTCATCTACATTCTTTTAGAAAGGATATTTAAATTACAAATTAATTAAAAAAACAAAAGTAAAACAAATAGTGGAACTACAAGCCACAACAAGGAGCAAGCATAACAATCAACAATAGGGTCCATCTTTGACTATTTGGGCCTATTTTTGAGCCCTAACATGTCTTTTTAAATCTGTATGAACTCCAAAACAATTTTTTCACACTCTAAACTTAATATTTGCAATATGAAACTCAAACAGAGCAATTGGAGACATTTTTAACTATCATGGATAATTTTGATCTTATTGTTTTATAATTTTCATCTCAAATGATGTGCAACTTCACTGAATGGTGAATTAGACTCAAAATAAACTGCTTAGTTCATAATCCTAACAAAAGGTCCATGTTAATCAAAGGAGTAGTTGTACCTTGAAATTTCTCAAAAGTCATGAATTTGTTGCGTATTATTTAAAACTAGGAGTGCTTTAATCTCATAGATTTTAACACCCAAAACTTGTGGCAATGGATTTGTCAACAAAAAATTCATTTGATTTGGATTTGATACCACTTCGCAGATTTTAAAGCACCCAAGTACTTCAGCCAAAAACTTAGCAATTGATTAAGAGACCATCCAAACTCTAGTTTCAACAATCATATAGTCTAAGGAGTACAATTCAATGAGCCAAATATAATGATAACAAGAATGCCTAGATCAAAATCCAAATTTATCTAAATCAAGCATTTTAGAGCATAATTGAGACTTACTGAGGCATTTGAGGGATCAAACTTCCCCCAAAATTTGTGTTTATATTCAAAATAAGCAATTTCATAAAGCAAATCAAATGAATCAAAGTTGGCTCAATTCATAGTTCATTAAAGTACTAACATTTTCAAAAATAATAATATTTTTGAACCATCTGATGGAGTGTCATGATTTATGGTAAGCATGACTAGAATACTTACAACATAAATCTATAAATAAAGCATGAATGTATAAATTCGAGGTAGGGTTAATTATCATATTTAGTAGCAATTTGGTCGGATGTTTTTAAAATGGATGCATTTTCAAAATGAAAAGTAATTGAAATGCACGCATTTTATGCTAAATTTTTTTAGTTAGATGAAAATCAAATGAATTAAAATATTTTAATGTCTATTATGATATATTTCAAATACATTAAAAAACTAGCAAACTTCAGCAGGCAATAGAGAAGAGAAGTGACAGGGAGAAGATAACATTGATTAGGCGGCAAGGGAGACACGAAACAGTAACAGGTTGCAATATGTGACAGTAAAGATAACTGCAAAAAGTTGCAGATGATGATTGCAAGAGGCGGAGGTGGAAACGAGCAAAGATAGTGGCAATAGGTGACAATTGGTGGCAAACTCCATGAGCAATGGCAACAAGCAAAGGCGGGCACATTGTGACGCTAGAGAAAGTTAGAGGTGGGCAGTGATTGTTGTGGTATTCAACACATTAACAGACAATGACCACGACAACAAGTGCTAAAGGTGGGCAATGATTGTTGTAATAGTCGACATGGCAACAAGTAATGGTGTAACGACAAGGCACGGTTGGTGATGAGCAATAAGTGAAGATAGAGACAACAGGGGTTATTGCGGGTAGCGATGGCAAGTAAATATTTTGGGTGGGGAGGATTAGGACATGGACTATAAGTTTTCCCTACATTTCAAAATTGCTCAATTTGGGAAAATTCTAAATTCACAAAAAATAAGCATTCTAGGATATTCCAAATCCCCGATATAAATGATTTATTTGTGATTTACTAAAAATCAAACAACAAAAGAAAAATCAAACCCATGAATTTCTTGCACGTTGCACTCCTGATAATTGCAACTAAACTATCCCTTAGAAATTCCAACATTTTTCATCATTGTCTGTTGTTGATTGTTGACTAACATTAACACCCATTGCTACCATCAAATAATGCTAATGCTCGTTATCAATACTAACAAACAATATCCAAGTACTGACAATCATATTGACATCAATATATCCTCCAAACTCATTCCACGACTGAATTCAATCGAACACAATAAAAATAGGTGTCAACTAATGTAAAGTTGTGCAAATTCATTTCCAAATGTGTCACATACAACAAAAGTATCTAATTATCACTTATTTCGTAAAATGATTGTGCCAACATATCTAGAACGTCAAGATACAATGGACACAAATATTGCTCGTCATCGCACAATAAAAATTCAAAGAATTTACTCGTGTGTGAAATGAGGATGCAAACAGAGCAATGAGAAAATTACATGTTAATTCACACATCAATTTTGTCAATTTTTCTTTATCAAATTAATTTTTAATTTTTAAAATAATAAACATAATCCAAATCTCCCACTATATTTTCTAACAATTGAACGAATCCCGTCAACCATAATCCAACATTGCTTAACATCCTATATATCTCATCCTTGCCAAATTAATGAAAAAAGTAAACTAAAAAAATAAATAAATAAACCTATACCCATAGGCCCTCTTAAGTATTTATATCTTCTAATTCATGGGCTCCGTCCTTTCTCAAAACCCTTAACTCCCACTTCTCCAATCACCCAACTAGCATCATGTCAAAGAAAATCAACCAGTAGAGCTCGAGCATGGCCGTCGCCAACCTTGACCCTAATTGGAAGCTCCTTTGAAAAGCCTCTGGCCTCAATCTCCGCACTTAGAAGGTCATGTCAAGTTGGGTTGGCATGCAGCATGACAAGGTCTTCTCTATCATTAATTTCTTAAAGAAATAGATCTATTCCAGAAAGCCAAAGTTGCTTTAGAATTTGTTGGTTTATGGTATGTTTAATGTGATTTGGGAGGATCATGAGTAAGAGGGTATTTCATGGACGAAAAATGTGAAGGACTTTTAAGGAGATGGTTATATGATTTTAGGTTAAGCCATGGACATCAAAATATTAGGGATTTGGTGTTGATGATTAAGTGGTTGAATCTAATAAGAGTGAATAAGGTGTTTGGGCAAGTTTGATAAGATGGTAAGTTGTTGGTGGTCATATTAAGGCTGCAAGGAACAGGCAAGGGAACCCGAATCTATTAGGTCTTGTTGTAGCTAATAAGGATACTAGTGAGGATGGGAAGGGGATTCGTGAAAAAAAAAAAATCAAAGGCTTCATATCTAACCGATTCATGGCAGTGATGGACACCTCCATCATAGTCATAGAGTGGGCGTTGGAGAAAATGATAAAAAAATGGAACAATCCTCAATTACGTGCAGGAGAAACTAACAATATTACTATTGCCACCACCCTCTTTCCAATGATCTTCTTCAATCGCCGTCATCGCCAACAACTCCCTTCGACCACATCTTTCCAACCTTCTCTCTCAAATTCTCCCAGTTTTTTCACTTCCTCTATGTCTTGTCTCTCTCTACCTTTTTCTTTAAAAACATAAAAAACAAAGCAGGAAAGAAGATTGTGTGCACTTTACCTCTCTTCATTGTCTCGTCGCAAAATTTGGAGTGGACATCTTAGTTGAATTGTAAAATGTGACCTTTCAAAACTCCCAAAATCCCATTTGCAATGTGTTTAACATGATGAGTGAAACATGTGCCTAGTTTCCTTAACATAATAAGGGAAACCCACCTAATTTGTGTATGGGCCCTACTAAATATACCAATGTCTAAATCTAATATCAAAAAATATTTTTATTTATTAAAATAAACAAACTCATCTGTGTGTACTCAGATAAACATGTTAAGTTCATAAAATTGAAATAAAACAATATATTGAAGATTAAAAATAAGATAAACTCAAATTGCGCTCCATTTCAAGAAGCATTCGAATCCTAAGAATAAAAGGAATGATTTTAAAAGCTTATAAATTTTCTTATCAAAACTTATACTCATCATGTTACATGATGATCTTAAGTGGGACACCCCGCCTATACACTAGAGTTGTGAGTTCCACTCGTTAAGGCCAATCATCCAAGTCACAAGAACTGGAGTCAATAAAGCCTATGCCCTGCAATAGGCATTCATTTAATGTTTCTAAATAGATCACAATAAACAGAATGATTTTTAATTCAAACTCGATCTAATGAAGAAAACTAAGCATCATCATATGCTCGAACACTCAATCATGAATATCACTCAAGAAACTTTATTTAAATAAAGCCTTCAAAAACTTTAATAGAGAATATTTATCACTAGAATATAAAATATTGGACCATTTTGCTTAGAGAGCGATCCATAAATTCAATACTTAAACACATTCAAATCTCTACATATGGGAGTTGATTCAATAAGGTACTTGATACAAAGAAAGCTTAAACAAGCTTAAAAAAACAAATCATGAAACTAATCCTCTCCAAGCAACTGAAAAGAAACAACAAGTTCAACACAATCAAGTATAATAATTCAAATATCCCAATGATGGTCGGATTGACAAATTTTTTAAAACTAAGGACTATTTTTAAATGACCCAACTCCCAAAGAAAATCATTCAAACTTAAGTGTTGAGAAGGATATATAAATTTAAGAAAATTATAAATTCTAAAAATATTCAAATGAAGTCTAGAGTTCTAGGCTAAGAATAACTATATATCCATCATCCACAAAAATTTATCAGCATAATAAATTTAAGATAATAAAAACTCACCAAAAACTAATATTTATATCAAATATATCATTATAATCATGCTTAAAAATATCATACAACTAAAGACATGACATGTCATTTGTTCAGGTGCTTTTACGCAAAATAGTACTACAAAGGTACGGTTATGTCCAAATCCATATAACCAAATGATTCAGCATAAAATAACATCATTAAATTATGGTCATGTTAAAAGTCTATAAATTCAATTAACTAATAGTTCAACCCTCTAAGTGGTGAATTATAAAGTACACTACATAACTCCCACTACTAGCCAAGTTCAATTTAAATTATCCTAATGCAAATTTTTACCCCAAGACTATGTGATCTTCTTGGACGATACAACCCTAACTGTTGATAGATTTTTAAATCAGGTTGGATCAACTATTTCCTCTAACTAAGTAAATCAATATTTATGTTTACCTTAGATGACAGAAACATAAAATATTGACTGATTTTATCATCATTATCTTATCATCATATCATCCACTCCAAATTAACAATATTATATTTCCCTCTATCTTAAACAAATCATTATTACTAGAAGCTAAATATGTAATGTCTATCAATTAGTTTTAATCAAAAGTTTTCACCCATCATGGTGGCATAACTAATCATGGTAGCTAGCATTTATGAAAACCTAAGACTATATAATGAAATCCTTTAAAATCTCTGGGCAGTATTTTATTTTAATTTCAATCCGCCTTTTAAAAAATTTAACCTATAATGACCTTTTAACACAAAAGACTGGTGTAAATTTTTGGTGCCCACAGAACCACATATAATTACCATTATAACTATCTCGTCTCCTAACATAATAATGGCAAAGCCACCCTTCACTTGACTTCCAAAATTATTGACCATCATATGCCACCTACCAACAACCAACAACTAACAACCAATGTCCAATGTCCATCTTCTTTGTTGACCTAACTCTTCTCCTCTAAGGAATGTGATGAAGCCAATCATCTAACTACACCTGACCATCAACATTCCACATCAACCATTATTTAGCAACTACCAATAACCAACATCCAATATCTATTAATGAATGACATTTGATTCTTACCTCTCTAGTCATCCAATCAACTCTCTTATAAGAGAAGAAACAAAATCAACTATCCGAGTTTACGTAAGCTTCAACTTTCAGTGTTAGCCCTCAGTCGACTCCTACCAATGACTGATGTTTGACATGAATCTCTTATCGTATAGGGAATGTAATCAAATTAACTGTCTGATGTCACCCAACCTTCAACATTCCTCATTAGGCATCAGCCAATGCCGACCAACAAATGATGCTTGATATCTATCAAACACTACCAATCGAACCATCTTCATGGTCTTATCTCACCTCCTACCAAAATAGCAACCACAACGATCGATATTCATCTTCTAACTTAGATGTTCCTAGCCACCTATCACCTGCCACCAACCAACATTTGACAATAATCGGCTATTAACGTATGACACACGCATTAATGATTACTTCATCAAACTTAGAATCTTAAGAATGACCAAACTAAATCTTCACCATCAGTTGATGACAATTCATTTCATTCACCTTAAAAACATCTTTCACATTTCATGTCAACTATAGCATATTAATGCAGTCTCCAATCATAGAGAGGGCGCCATTCATAGTGATCAACTTCCATTAGTGTAATTATTCTACATGTATTAGGAAATGTATAGTCTTTCATGTCAGAAAAACGGGATAATGTGTGTTGCTCTGGATTTACACCTGCGTGAGACTTTTTGTACAACATAAAGACAATAATCTCACTCCATCACAGTCCTCAAACTGTGACTATGGTAATACTAATTGCAGGAAATAAAGGAAAAACCAGATAAACCCATCGCAAAAATAAACCACGAACCCTAAGGTGCTACCAACTGGAACAGAAAACTCTCGAAGGTAGATAGTAGAAAAAATATTTTAGATTGATTAAAATAGATGCTTACTAGGCGACGAGGCGCCTTGCCGATAAAGGATGTCGGCGAGTTAGTCGTGGCAAGGCGGCAGAGATTTGTGGCCGCCATTACTGAAGACGTCGGAAACTTCGTGAGTGTGCTGCGCGGCACTTAATTCGTGGTGACATGTCTCCGGCACACGTGGCACGTCATTTATCATCCCTTTTATAATCTGTGAAAAATTGTTAGTTAAATAAGAAAAATCGGGAACGAAAATACGACCCGATGCTACGGCGACAAAAATGATAGTTGGGGAGAACACTTCTGGTAGAATTTAGGTCTGGTCAGTACTCAGTAGTTAATATCTAAAGAATAGGGAATATTGATGAAAAAAGAGAGATAAATAGAAACACAGAAAGAATTTATCCCATGAGGATATATAGAGTGTTCCCAGGGCTTTTAGACACATTTTATTTCACTTGATAGTTGGGTTGTAAGAGTGGGAACTAAAAGCCCTTTCATCACTCTCATACTTATAGATGATAGCATGATTAAAATTAAGTTGCAATATTACATTTACTTTAAAAGTGACTAGTACATGATAGTTAGTATTTTTGGTATTCCTAAGTCTCTCATTCATCTACCATCAGGTCGATTGTTGACTTTTTATCTGGCAATGTCCTCTAGTTTTTAATCTCAATTATTTTAATTTTTTTTTATTTCTTTAGTTTTAATTGTATGTCCTTAATTCCCAAGCTTTTGGAGAACTTGGGGTGGTCGGCCGGTGAGGTGACCGGCCATAGAATGTTCGCCTGGATAAAATAAGAATTGAGTGGTGTACATGTAAATCTTTTCTGTTTAGAAGGTGGTTAGTCAATGGGTGGCCGACTGGAGTGAGGTGGATCAGGTGGTCGGCCAGAGCGAGTTGGTCGTTGGTTGGAGAATACATGAATTGAGTGGTATGTATGTAAATTTTTCTATGAGATGGTGGTCGGCCGGAGCAGCGAGAAGGCCATCCATGGGTGGCCGGCCAGTGGGTAGCAGGCCTGAGCGAGGCAGTCGCCGGCCAGTGGGTAGCAAGCCCGAGGTTGGCGACCTATTGGAATTAGATGACTGGTCGAAGATAGTTGATTAGCCGGCAGCCAAACCTTTAGATGCAACACATGAATTGGGTGGTATTTATGTAAATCTTATATTTTCTTATTTTGAGATTGTGGTCGGCTGGAGGTTGGCGGTTGGTCCGAGTTAAATGACCAATCAGGGGTAGTTGGTCGATCAACGGTAGGTTGTATGTCGGCAGGTAACCATCTGGATGGGTGGTATTTATGTGAATCTTATATTTTCCGATTTTGAGAAGGAGGCCGACTGGAGGTTGGGGCCGTTCGAAGGTAGATGACCAGTCGAAGGTAGTTGGTCAGCCAGTGGTAGTTGACCTGCCAGCAGGTGACTCTCTAGATGCAACATACGGAATTGGTGGTATTTATGTAAATCAAATGTTTTTTTAGGTGGCCAGCCAGTGGGTGGCTGGAGTAGCAAGGTGGTCGGCTAGGGCGAAGTGGTCAATCGCTAGTAACTTCATGTGGACTTTAAATTAAAGAAAAACAAAATATTTTCGGTATTAGAGTTGGATTTATTTGCCAATTTGATTTTTTTACTGTCGATGTCATTCCAAACCATAGTGGGTTTTTCACTCCTATTGTCACTCGCTTCCATCGGGTTTATCAATATTTGAGTGGGCATTTTTTGGACATACATAGAAGTCCCCGAGTCTATTACTTCTTAGAAGCGAAGCTTTGATAAGAAAGAGAGACTCTTAAATACAAAAAATGCAATCACTATAATGTACTAATTTTACTCCTTGATTTTCAGTAGAATTTTGCATCTCGTGTACCAAATCTGAGAGACCCTTTAGTAGACGATCTGGACGTTGGGGGAAGATGGATATTCCTCCATTTAAAACTTCAATTGGTTCCCTGAAAAAACTTAGAAAAATTTCTTTATTTTCATTTAAGATTTTTATGTTTCTTTAGCATTTTATTTACTTGTATTGACTGCTTGGCTCAAGTCTCATAATGTATGTGTATCATTTGCATGATCAGATTGTCGCCCCGGTCGGACCACACATTTCATTAGGTCTTAGGTGGATCTTGTAGCTACATTCGCAGGGTAACTGTTGAGACTCGTTGCTGGGATAATTTGCATCGTACCCTTCACGGGGCTAGTCACTACAAAGTAGAGAACCACCTCTAGAGTTTTATCCATGTTGAGTATGGAGACATGCTTTGTTGTGCTTGGTGTTAACTTAGTGATTTTTATTTTCTTGTTCTGAAGAGTTTTTATTTGATCATCCCAAGGAAGAGTCTTCATTTGCTTGTCCCGGATGAAAGTCTTCATTTGTTGACCCTCTACTACTCGAGGTGTCATTTGCTTGTCCCGGATGAAAGTCTTCATTTGTTGACCCTCTACTACTCGAGGTGATGCTTGATCGGCTCTATCAGCTTCATATTTCACTTAGTCAATAATGTTATTTTGTTCCTATCGTTATAAGAAAATGCATAAAAATATTTTCTATTTTTTAGAAAATATGAATATACACGCAAAGTAAAAGATTTATTTATTTTTCACATTTGCTTTGGTATTTTTGCTATTGTCTGATGTGCCTGGTTGGTTGGCCGAGATGGTCCGTCGAATGGCTGACACTGTCAACCAGTCGGCTAAACTTTGGAGAGGTGTCCCAACAAAGTGTTAGAACAGTTGATATATTGGAGCACATGTTCTCATTCAAGCCAAAACTTGTTCTTCAAGACCAATAAAATGCTCATGTTTTTTCGCAGATATTTGTTTGAAACTCACAGAATTTGTATGCTCCCACTCTCCTTGCTTGATATAGAAGCCCTTAACAAACTTAAAGTTACTACTTTCTCTCTCAAATGATTTCTTCTTTCAAGGCTAACTTTGTCTATCCATTCCTCAAATATTATTTTTTTTCTCACGGAATGCAAGCAGGAGAGAACAAAATCCAAAGAGGAGATATATTACTTGTGTTATCAATCACTTTCAATTGAGATTCCAGAGTGAACAATGGATCCAAGAAGGTGAGAAAAAGAGGCTCTTTTACTTGGTTTGGCTCCAAGAAAGATGAGCTGGAGGAGAGCAGCGAGGAATGGTTGCTTGTTGTTGGACTGAAGTGGGTTGTCCAGTTGGTTGATATGAAGTGGTCAATCAGAAGGATTTTTGGTGGTTAGTCAGTGAAATGTGAGCTGGGAGGGAATTATATGGCATGTGTTTTAGAGAGAATCAAGAGTGTGGCTTTGGTGGAGAAATGCTTAGGCCTTGTAGAGAATAAGTCTGACAGGCTCTCAAACACCTCATCGTTGAAGTTGGTGCGACTTTGGAGCAAGGAGCATGGTCGGTCAGTGGATTTGAGATGATTGATAATTTTTTATAAAAATTCTCATCTTTTAGGATTTGTTGGTCTTTGTTAGTATAAGATCTCATCAAGATCGGCATGTATGATGAAGCATACAAAGTTTTTGAGCCATTCTACTATTGATTTTATGCTTATAATGCGACTTCGCTACTTAGGGCCAAGTCCCCTAGTGTTGACATGGGAGATCTATGCTTTCCTTCTATGTCCTTCATCATGTTCTCTTTTTGTGAGGGTTTGCTCCTTTGAGTTTGATTTTTGGATATGTTGTTATGTAAGTTCTCTTGTGTGCTTCTTGCTAGGAGTGCCTCTATGGAGGTTTTTCCTCGGTATTACTCCACTTCTTGTCAATGGCAAATCCATGATCACCACACATTTTAAGATCTTGAATACATATTTGTCAAATAGATCACACCAAAGGAATAAAGGGTATTGGTCAAGGGAGAGAAAAAGAAGAAGAAAGAGAGAGAGGAGAGGAGGACTTGCTCTATTGAGGCTAATAGGGTGTTTGTGAGGCTCTTAGACCCATTTTATTTGACTTAAATAGTTGGGTTACAAGTGGAGGAACCAAAAGCTCTTTTACATGAAAGGGACCTATTTTTAGATGATGGGAGAACCAAAAAATAAATTATAACTTTAACCTTGCTTTTAAAGAGATTGATACATGGCATTTTAGTCTTTCTGGTGTGAGCCAATCGTCTAACTTTTTATCGGGCGTTGTCCTCTAGCTATTCTCCTTTTTGCCATGCCTTGTCTCTACAACTTTGTTATGTATAAATACTAGATTTTAATACCTATGTTATTTTATTTATTTTTACTTCTTTAGTTTTAATTGTATGTCCCTAATTTCCAAACTTCTGCTAAGGTGGTCGACAGGTGTGGTGGTCGACAGGTGTGGTGGCCGACAGGTGAGAGAGATGGCCGACGAGGTAGTCGATCAGACTTGAGGTGAGCAACCATAGGATGGCTAACTGGACAAAATAAGGATTGGGTGGTGTATATGTAAATCTTCTTTGTTTGAAAGGTTTCCAGGCAAGGGCGGTCGGCCGGAGCAGTGAGCGATCGATTGTAGGTGGCTGGCTGGAGTGAGGAGGTGACCGGCTGGACCGAGGCGATCGCCGGCTAGTGGGTGGCCAACTGGAAATACAAGAATTGAGTCTTATGTATGTATTTTTTTCTATTTGGAGATGGTTCCCCGCTAGTGGGTGGTTGGGCGAAGCGAGGTGGTCACCGGCCAGTGGGTGATCGAATGAAGAATATATGAATTAAGTGATATACATGTAAATTTTCCTATTTTGAAATGTTGGTCAGCCATAGGTTGGGGCCGGTCAGAGTTAGATGACTGGTAGAATATAGTTGGTCTACTGACAGGTGGCCTTGTAGATGCAACATATGAATTGGGTGGTTTTTATATAATGGTCGACTGTTGACCACAGGATAGTCAACAAGAAAGTTCAATGGCTAGCTCCTAGGTTTTTAAAGAGAAGAAACTAGACCTTATCAAAAATGAGGGCAACAGTTGGCCAATACATAACAACCACCCAGTTTGTATGTTGCATCTACAGAGCCACCTGCCGGTAGGCCAACTACCTCCTACTAGTCATCTAACTCTAACCGGCCCCAACCTCCGGTCGACCAGAGTTAGATGAATAACTATTTGGATATGTAAATTAAATTTGGCTATATACATTGGATTGGTTTCTATAATGTGATTATAGGTTTGGGAATTGTAATGGAAGAAAGAAGGTTCTTTATTTTCATTAATTTACGAGTTTCTAATGATCATTCGATGACATTGAGAAGGGCTATCAATTCACAAAAAAACTGATGGCCCTCTGACAACATTCTGACATGCTATTGGTATAAAGAGAATGAATGAGAGAAAATTGCTAGTTAAAGAACTAATGGTTAACTGATGGCTAAATGACGGTTATTGTTTTAACATGAATCGACAGTATGTCAGAAGACCATAAAACTTGTAGTAAATGTCGTCAGGCAAGGAATTTCTGACAAAGGAAAAATCATCTCCCAGTTAACTATCAGAAAACCACTAGTTTTTTTTTAACCCAATGATTTTTTTAATAAATTTAGATAGCATTTTACCCTCAGAAATGGCCTAAATTCCTATAGTGTTCACTTACACACTGACAACCCTTAGTTTCATACCAAATAACTTAATATATTAACATTTTAAATTATAACCAAACGACACAAAAACACAATAATATCAAAAGAAGTTTAAGCTAGCTCTAATTTAATTGATGTCATGGAGCCATAGGTTCGCTTGAGTTTGAAAATATTAGTGTCATGATGTTTGTGTCAATGATTCCATAATTTCTTATGTGTATGACTGTAATATTTTTTTAGAGCTTAATGTACTAAGATTTTCCAAAGAATCTACTGAACTCGACCATTCAACTTGGCCAGCTCTATTTAGCCTAACGAGTTTGGCCGACCAACTCCATTTGGCCAAGCCAAGCAGCTCCAGACAGCTTGGTTGGGCCAGCTCCAGTCGACCCAACCAGTTTTACTTTTTCCGACCAGTTTTCACTTGGTCAGACCAGGATCTACTCAAGTAGGTTAGTTCCAATTGGCCAGACCAAGTTTTCCTCAGCCTGTTGGACTGAGCAATTTCTAGTGGGCCTAGTTAGGTTCTAGTCGGCTAACTCGGGTTTCAATTAGCCCAGCCAAACTTTGTTTGGATTGATCAATTTTTAGTTAGCCAGGCCTGGTTCTAGTTTACCTGGCCAATTTCCAGTCGGCTCAACCAAGCTTTGTTCAATCCAACCAAGTTTCACTTGTCTCTGACTAGGTTTTACTCTGCCAAGCCAAGTTCCAGTCAGCCTAGCCAGATTCTAATCGGCCATAGCTAGGTTCTGCTCATGAATGACATGTTACACTTCGTCTGACCAGGTTCCACTTGACTAGGTCAAGTTCTAGTAGGCATGGACAACTTCTACTCAGTAAGGCCAAGTTCCAATCAGCCATCTTTATCCGATTACATAGGACCAGGGGCATTATTGTAAATTTATATTAATTATTCGTCAATAAAATGATAAGCATTGTTTCAAATGAAAGGAAGAAAAATTTAGTAGACATGATTAATTACTATTCATTAATGTTCTTTCCTCTCTTTCTCTCTCTCTCTATACCCCCCTACATTCACTTTAATCCTTAATGGTGATTAATAGAAAAGTCTAGAATCAATATCCTAAATGGTGTGGCGAGTGTGAATCATCCCACCGACAAGAAAAGAAATGACATAAGGAAAAGATCTGAGGATCAAGTTTGGCTTGACCAAGATCAAGTTTTCTAGTTTGCTCAGTAGGTTGTTATTTGGCCAGGCCAAGGTTTTGATTGGTTTAACCAAGTTCCATTCGACCAAAACTGGTTCTAATTAGTCTAATAAGCTCCAGTTTGGCCCAACCATGTTCTAGTTCGGCTAAGTCAGACCCTAGTCAGCCTCGATAGCTCCAATTCAATCAAGCTAAGTTCCAGTTGGCTCGATCAAGTTCCATTCGTCAAGACCAAGTTCCAGTCAACCCAATCAGGTTCCATTTAGCTCGACTATGTCCTAAACAGCCCATCCAACTTTAGTTTTGCCCATCAAGATTCTAATTTGTTCGATTTTCCAAAAAAAAAAAAAACATGTTTAAGAAATAGTTATTCCAAGAGAAGATAAGTTACAAAGTTGTTAAGCCAAATAATAAGAAAATTCACTTATTTTTTACCTTACTTCTTTAATGTAAAGTTGCTTATAACACTCGGGGAACTTGCTTCTTTTAAGCAAGTTTCTAAAAAGTAAAATGAAAATTACTTATATTTTTGGACCCAACTCGACTTAGTAGTCAAATGCTACAGACAAATTTTAAAATATTTTTTTAAAATATAATTCGGCCAAATAAAAAATGAAGTCAGTTAACTTAGGGTTGAAGACCACGAGATCTCAGCCTAGGTAGATTTAAAAAATTATGACTACTACTCTATGTTGGAGAGCTACACTCTAGGGAGAACGATAGTCCGACATTAATGAACTACTCAAATTCATTTATAATTGAGTCATATTAAGAGAAAATAGTCAATGTAGTAAAAAAAGGGACACATTTCATTGATAAAGCCACGGGAATTCTCTTCATAAAACCAAGTCAACTATAATGGTGATGAGTTAGCAATCTATAAGACTACTCCCTAAAAACGAGCCAAAATCCTCCCAAGGTGGAATCCTATAGAAGAGTTAAGAGCTCCTAGGTAGATGAATAGTTGACACAATAGGTACCCCTCTCATTTTTATTCAAGTAATTTTGTAACTTACATTTAGAGAAAAGCATGCACTTGTGTTATAAAGAGAAATAATTTTTGTTTTATATTCATCATTCTCTTAAATTTTTCATGGAAGCCTTTCAAAGAGATAAGAGAATCCAAGAACTAATATGTATTATAAAAATGTTCATTCAGATTTTAAGATGCTCAGATTGTCCAAAGAATATGTTGAACTTGACTATGTATTATAAAAATGTTCATTCAGATTTTAGTCAGC
The DNA here is from genome assembly GCA_003013225.1 of Phalaenopsis aphrodite. Taxonomy (NCBI): domain Eukaryota; kingdom Viridiplantae; phylum Streptophyta; class Magnoliopsida; order Asparagales; family Orchidaceae; genus Phalaenopsis; species Phalaenopsis aphrodite. The sequence goes on along the minus strand of NEWO01000127.1, from coordinate 421,013 downwards.
TCGATCAGGTTCCAATCTGTTCACTAGGTTCCATTCTACCCGACCAAGCTCCATTCGGCCTAGCAAGGTTCCACTCAGCCCCAACAAAATTCTACTTGGTCATGGCAGGTTCTAGTTGGCTATCTCCAACTGACTGCATAGGACTAGGGGTATTGCTATAATTTTATAACAATTCCTCTTTTATAAATATATGAGCAATATTTATAATGAAAAAAGAAAAAAATTAATAGACACGATTGGATATCGTTCATTACTGTTCATTCTTCTTTCTCTCTCTACTTACACTATTTTTTTGATGTGATTTATAGACATATTTGGATTCAACATTGTGGAATTAAAATGTTTTAGGGTATTTTATGTTTGTCATACAAAGTAAATTTATTCTAGGAATTTTTTTTTTTGCATGTTTAATAGATATTGTAATGCATATATGCTTGGTTTTAGTTTCACTTTTCTCATGACATTGCCAAAAAGTGCAGTAAAATAGGTGTGTTAAAAGCTTGTTATTTAGAAGAGGAATTCAAAATAAAATAAAGAGCAATTATTCATAAACATATCATTCTTCAAACCTTCTACATTCTGAAAAGATGTGCTCATCTTCCTTTAATACAATAAATAATTTATTTTGAAAAGTGTCTCTTTATCCTTAAATACAATAAATAAAGTAATTTGAAAAAAATGATAAGCAAATTAAAATAATATATGTAATATTTATACATTCAATGAATGGTTTTTGATACTCATATTCTTGAGGAATCCAATGCAATGTGGCCCAATTCGACCAAAAGAACAACATTGTTTAGTCACCTTTGTTTTGGCTTTAACCCAAGCCACACCCTTCTGATATTGTGCAACATCGATGTCCATTTTTCTTTCTTCACAACTAGAATACTTCACCTATTCAAACACCTCTTCCTTACAAGCCTTTGAGAAAAATCCGAACAAGCTGATTCTGAGGGCAACAATCTACCTGTAAATCTCTTCAATGTTCTCTTCAAACACTGGCAATCTCTTCTCCAACTCTTCTTTTCTCCTTTTAAGCTCTCCTGCTACGGCCTTCACCGTCAGTCGCCACAAGCCACTATTCCCATTCTTTTTTCTTGTATATACAGTTTCAAGAAGGATTGGACGGCTAAATCTACACTTGTCAGTTCTTCCATTGACGCATTCCCGTTTGGTTTTTTGGCAAACACCTTAATTTTAATGTTAAGATCATTCACTAATGTCGTCCACAATTCAGACTTTGGAGTTTGGACGCACCTAAAAGATGTTGCAGAACTAAACACTCCAATTGCAAAAACCACCATTGCCCAGGAGCTGCTCAGAGTCTTGTAGAGCTCAGAGGAAACTCCTTTGCAACTTTTTTGGTATGTCAGTATGTCCCCACCAAGTTTCCGGCTAAATGTTCTAATCATCAGCTTGCTTTTCTCTCTAAAACTGCTAGACTCCAACACAAGTATTGCTCTTTGTAGCACAACTTTGCTTGGCTCGTGGTTGCCCTCAAGGTAATGTTATCCGATGGGAATTGAATCGAGTCAATTTCTAATGCTTTCAAGCTTCAGTTGAACATTGTTGCATGCATCAAGCAATAGTGCAGTGCTATCAAGGTACCGATTGATAAACTTCCAGTCTGATTTATTGCATGTTGTGGGACTGATGGCATCTGTTGCCATCCTCATGCCCATCTTCTGTGCAATCATGGCGGCATCAAGGATTTTGGAGAAGCGGTCAGCGGATATGCAACATCCTTGAAGCTGTTGGAGATTATTGAGCTTAGACACGAAGGGTTGGTCTGGCAATAGAATGTTTGAATCAAGATTGGGGAAGGACTGTACTCTGTCGTAAGTTCTCATGCTTACGGCTTGTGTTTATTGTATGTTTTTGGGACTGAGGGTTGGGGTATTTAAGCTGGAAATTATTAGTGGAATGTTGGAAGTGTATAGTTTTTTATTGGTGTGTGTAACGTTGCCGTTGGGTTTAATTTAGTGATGGACTGAATGTACAATTAAAATTTAATATTATTGAGTATATAAGGGCATGTGTTGTAAGTTGCTCTGGAAGTATATTTACTGCATCCTATTTAACTTTTTTTAACTTCAAAATTATTTTGCGTAGAAATTTTATCCGTATTCCCAGAAATGGAATTTGTTGAAGGAATAATATTTCATCAGCCAAAGTCAGAGAAGGCTTTAAAAAACTCATTTTGACCGTGAACATTTCCGGGCGTGTAGCAAATCATTCCTTGAAAGTTGGACAAAGCGGTGGCTAGAATGCTCGTGTCCTTTCATAAGGTGGGCTAAATTTAGTACGCTTAAGATTTAACGCACCTGTGTTTTTTTTCTAAAGTGGTTTTGACGATTTTCTAAAGAAAAACTTTTTAAAGAATTTTAGAAATTTTGTTTTCTTCCACCCATCTCAAATTGACAAAAGTGATGGACATTTTGAACAACTATCCAAATGAGATGATATTGGACGATTTTGATTCGAATCTCTTTTGCTCTCTTATCATTAGTGAGCGTTTCTTTTTTTCTTTATGTATTTTATGAATGGATCAACCCAACTTGATAGCATTGCTTCCGCCACTTCAATTGTCATTGCATTTCAATTGTCAAATCTTAGAAGTAAGATATTTGTTCTAGTTTGTCCAAATTTTATTTAAATTTGAAAATTCTAAAACTTGTCAATTTTTTTCTTTGCCTTGAAGAGATATCTCCTTAAGATATACTTTTTGAACTGAATGCTCGATTTTTTAGATTAAATATATACAACAAATCATCAAACATCGCCATGTGTTTTGCTTCAACTCATGTCATGAAGCACAAATCAATAACCAGTGCATTATAGATAACTTAATTGTTCATGATTAGGAACTCGATTATTATCACAACTATAAGTATAAGTGGCAACCAAAATCCCAACATTCGATGCTCTTAAAGTGTCATCAACATACAAGATCTATAGCAAGTCTATTTGGCTAAGAATTTCCTTCTCTAACTCAAGAAATGTGAAATCAAAGTTGAAGTAGACTAATTTTATTAAATCTTATTATTTGAATTTCTCATATATAAGATGTCTAAAACTTGTTCAATTCGATATATATTTTTTTAAAATTTATCTGAGTGATCTAATCTATTTTAAAAACAGTTAGAACGGTATTCAATGATGACTAGACTCATGTTTTGATTAAATATACGACCAGAGTTATCTAAAATTTGAGGTATTTTGATTTAATTCTATTCAGACGTATGCTCTCTAACTATCATACGAGGATTACCTTACATAAAACTTCTATGTAATTTTTTAAATTTGTTTGCCTATATTCTATTGTATATAATTCTTTTTATGTTTTCTTCTCTTCAATCAATTTCTATGATATGAGAGAGGGAGAGATTTAATTGAAAAAAGGAACCGTATGATGATATATAAATGGACAAGCTATATACTCTTATGTTCAATTAAAAAGAACCAAAAGCATCCACCAAATCATCAACTTCAAATTATGATACATCTTACTACTTCCTAGATGAATTTTATATTTAAAATAATGAGCCTCAAGTAATATCTCCTTTTTCAGTTCACAATTAGCGAGAACCCAAAGTAGATTCCCATATTTCAACACCCTATGATCATCTACATGCAGCTTAGGTCTTCTCCCTGAATGAATCTGAGCAACTAGTACGATATACTCATCATCTAACCTTTGAGCTTCCTTGATTTTCTCCTACAAAATACTTGAACAATTATCTATGGAAGTATTGTATCAACATCACCAGAATGAATAACTTCTAAATCCAATCTCTTAGATTAAACTCTCATCACAAGTAATCAAGCAAGTTGTCATACCATTAGATGCTCTACTCAACGAATTAACTACCACATTTGCCCTACTAGATTGATATACAATGTTGAGATCATAATCATTGACCAAGTACAACTACCTTTTCAGTCTCAAGTTTAGCTCCTTCTGAGTGAAGATGTTGATCCCCGAATGTTTATATGCAACAGTATAACAATGACGTTAATTATAATTTTCACTTATATTTCCTTACTTTGCAGCAGAACAAAAACTTGATCCTGAAGAAAATAAGAATTTAACTCTTTAATATATATATATATATATATATATATATATATATTAGAATACTACGCAAGTATACGTATCGTTATTAAATAATATATGACTTTTTGATTAAGTCCCGAATATCGAACCCACATGAAAAATATACAATATGCACTATTGAACATCAAACTTTCTATTCTAAAAAGACAATTACTTAAACTATAAATAATTTGACAGTAATTCAAATTCAAATTTTTTGGTATTTTTGATATTTTGACAAAATAATAACAACTTCTAAATAACTTGAGTTTATATAAAAGAAAAGTACAGATTATGAAAATATATTTCTCCATTTCATGAACCAGTAATAAGTATAAGAATTATGTAGTGAAAGTATACAAATTATTTTGTGTCAAATATGAGCAATAATATTCTTTACCCTTACTAGAGATGCTATAAAGAACATTGACTAATTTAAAGTTTGAATAGTTCTGAAGACCGGCTATGCAGAGAAGATACCAGCTCCAACTCTAGAGTTCCCTCAATTTTCTTCACCTGGGGGCAACATCTCGTATCAGAACCTAAAACAATAAATCAAGTTGGGGGCTTTAACCTGTCACTTTAAAGTCCTCTAACTCTACACCCTTCAAAGATTATTTCTGTATTTATTTGCAGTAAATCATATGAATTATATTCTCTTTCATACAACCTGATGTGATTCTTTCCAATTGTTGACTGAGACAATACAATCCCGGTTTTTACATATTTTGACAACAAATTTTAACATTTAGATGGGTCAGATCAAGAAGTAAATGAAGTACATGGAATTAAATCATCACAACTTCTTCCAATATTAAAAATTAATACTCTCTACAACTTCTATCCAACACTTTAATTACTTATCATTTTAAGGAGAAAGATAAAGAAAACTACTCAGAATCCATGGAGAAAACAAAACCACACTTTAGTTTAAAAGTAGAAATCATTGTCAAACTAACAAGAAATTTCAATTAAAACCAGAAGTAGTTCAAAACAAAAGATAAAAATTTATCTCAAATCCTCCACCAAACTCTTAAAGTTCCTTTGAAATCTCTTCTCTTTTACAACACTCTAAACTCTCAAAATAAAACTGAAAACAAAAAGGATAAAATAAATTTGTGGTGCCTGAATCTCTCCGCAAGATTCTCCACAATCTTCTCAGGACTCAGCACTCTCGCCCTCTTCAAGAACACTTTCAAATGTCTTAACTTCCTTATTTTATAAATTTCCCAAGAGGTGCCTTGGAAATTCTTCAAAATGTGTCCAAATTTGATGTATTCTCCAAGGGATTCCTCCTTTCACAAGTCTTTTAATAATATTTTGGTTCTTAGTGGTCATAGCCACCCTCTTTAGCCAATAGATTCCTCAAATGCCTCTTCAAAATTCTACCAAATGAAGAAAACCGCCAAATAACTGTCTGTGGCGCTTAAGCGCGGGGCCTCTGGCGCTTAGGCGCGATCTTCTCTGTTTCACCGGCGCTTAAGCGCAGGATCTGACACTTAGGCGCCAAAACACTTTTGCACAAATTTCACATTTTTTCTTCAAATTTGATTCTTTTTCACTCTTTTTAGTATTTTTCAACTTTTTACTTGTACCTGTGTTGACCTCACTTTTGGTTGAGGTCTAGAAACTTCTTTAGTATCCTAGGTCTAGCCATAGGACTTTCCTATTGACTAGTCTTAGAAAACTAGAAAAGGTACCCCCACCATTAGAAATTCAAAACGCTTCTCTTTACTTAACTTGAAATTCCACATATTAGTCTTAACCTCTAGCATATAGTAGGTAAGATCATTATGAGAGAATTCAAGAAGAGTTCCTATAGGACTACTTGACCTTAGGATTGACCTTGGATATTAGTTTGGAGTTAGGGTACACGATATCCTCACAATATTCTGGCTAAAACCAATACATAAGATCTTAAAATGAGNGTCTAAATGAAATTATGGAACTCATTAAGTTGAGTTTAGTAAATTCATTTGGACTAAGTGATTCCAATAGAAATAATAGTGGTGCCGGGACGATGGAACCGTGGGATCTTGACCGGTGTCGCTTTAATCAACTTTAATATGCCCACAATTAAAATTTAAAGAACTTTAACCATAGGGTCATCTGATTTGACATTATAACCAAATGACCTAGAAAACTTGAACTCTGCTACAACGAGGAGATTGGAACTTACATGGTGGGCAGCCTGGTCATCTTCAACAGCAAGAGGATCTACACTAATATATCCCTTCCTTAGCTTTAAACAACAAATCCATAGGAATTCGAGGTTGTTTGCTAAATGCAACATAAATCCTCAAACACATCTTTAGGCCTTTTATACAACCATATTGTACAATATAAGCCCTAAACTTGCCTTAGGATTCCGAGGTAGTCGTTTGTCATGACTTAAATCCTCACATCTTCAAGGTTATTTGTGCTGATTGCCTCACACAAATATAAATCCTAATAAAAATTGCAGGATGAAATATTTCAATAATTTCTCCTAAATTGAAACCAAATAATAGGATAGCTTGAAAGACATCGAAGTTTTCCTTCGAATCTATGACATCCTTTAGTATCTCCTCCTTTGAACTCCAAAACAAAATGTTCCAAATTTGAACCAATCCCTTTTATATTTCTCCATCCAATATCTGTGAAATATCCTTACCATTTGAACTCTTTGAAGGTAATTTTTCTTGATTTTATTGAGAGTGTTCCTAAGTAACTTTTGTTACCTAAGATGTAATTAACTATAGGGGCTTGCCCTTATAGGAAGCTTTTCCCGAACCCAGCATAATATAAACCCTATATAATTCCTTATATTAAATAGGGGAACTTGTCGGCTAATACATTGGTTTCGCAGACCAAATGGATGTCATAACTTTCTTTAGTTTATTTGATCGAGCCTCACCCTCAATTCTTGTGTTCATCCTTCGGGATAGATACACGATTTGAGCTAAAGCGCTCTTTTATTTAAACTATGAAAATTATGGGGTCAGTTTGACTTCATCTTTTTCAAAACTAAAATTTTTTAACGTCCTTCCGAAGCTGGTAACGGGATTTCAATTCGGATTACCGACAGCTTCTTACGGGCAAACCCCACACCAAAAATAGTGCCGACAACCTGAAAGAAAAACACACAGATATCTTTCATTAAAGCGCAATATCTCAAAAATATGTCTAAAAATGTGTCTAAATATACTATATACTTTAGGTGTATCAGATGTACTTCAAGATTTGATGATCATTATGGATCTCACATATCAACATCATATAAATAATGTCTACATATCTTCAATGCAAATATAATAGCTAACAACACTAAATCATGAGTAGGAAAATTTTTCTCATGCGATTTTAAATGTCTGAATGCATAAACAATAACTCTCCCATTTTACTGCAATACACAACCCAATCCTCTCAAAGAAGTATTGGTGACACATAAAAGACCTCAACACTATTTAGAATTATCAGAATAGGCACTGACATCAAACAATCATTCAACTTGTGAAAACTAGCTTCACACTCCATTGCCCAGTCAAAAGAAATTGTTTTCTGAGTCAATCTATTTAGAAGAACTGCATTCTGAGTAAATTTCTTAGCAAACTTCATATAATATCTTGCTATATCAAGAATGCTATGAATTTCAGACACTTTGTTAGTCTTGGCCAATCAAAGACTACTTGGATCTTTTGAGGATAAACAATAAGACCATTATTAGTCACATGTCTTTCAACCAAAATTGACACTTTGAGAACTTAACATATAGTTGATGTTGTTTTAATGTATCCAACACCAGTCTCAAATGAATTTCATGATCATTTTCAAACTTGAAATAGAATAATATATCATCAATAACAACAATAAAAAATGATCTAGATATGCTTTGAACACCTAGTTTATTAGATCCATGATTATAGTCAAGTCATTAGTCGCGCCAAAAGGCATGTTCAAGAACTCAAAGTGGCTATAATGAGTACTAAAAGCTGTCTTCTCTACATCATCCTCATTCATGCTCAATTGATGATACTCAGATCTCAAATCTATTTTTAAAAACATAGACGCACCTTCAAGCTAGTTAAACAAATCAGCAATTATGAGCAATTGATACTTTTCCTTGATGACCACTTTATACAACTCTCTATAATCAATGCACATATGTATCTTATCATCCTTCTTTTGACAAACAACGTAGACACATTCCAATGAGATACCCCCATCCAACTTCTACAACTGTTTTTTCAACTCTTGTAGTTTTTTTGGTGTCATTCTATAAGAAGCCTTTGCAATACTAGATGTAATCTCATCTTTTATATACACAAGAAAAAAACTTTATTTCCCTTTCTCCATAATTTATCAATCTGTAGAGCTGATATAAGAGATGATAAGGAATCTAGGATATGCTGAAAATAAAATATTTCACCGCCAACACATAATGCCACCCTCTTATGACTAAAGTCATTAAAAGCTCCATATCTACACAACTAATTCATACCCAAGATAAAATCAAACTTAGTCAAAGTTAATACAATTAACTCAGACTCCAACTTCCTATTTGAAATTTAAATATCATATATACAAGCTTGACTAGCCATCAAATAATCTCTCATAGTTAAAAGAGTAGAGACCCAAAAGCTAAAGCGTTAGGAAGGATGCTTAAGCAAACAAAAAATCTATCATAATTAAAATAATGACTAGCTCCAAAACTAAATAAAATTTTATAATACTATGCAGAAATAAAAGTTGCACCCGTTACAACATCAGATGCATCCTTAGCCTCCTGTCAATTCAAACTATAAACTCTAGGTTGAGCTGGAGTAGTAGTTATAAAAGTAACATACTGCCTCTGACTCTCCTATTTGCCTTCTAAAGAATCTTCCTTCACCTATAGTTGATGATCCTTCACTGAATTTACTTGATGGGATCACCTTCTGCTTTCCATCAACCCTCTGGTCTACTTGATTATCAGATTTATTACTAGACACTTTTTAAGGACACCGTGCCATCTTATGGCCAAATTGACCACACTTAAAATACTACCCAGAAAATAAATAACATTGATTGAGATGTCTCTTTTAACATGAAGTATAAACTAGAGCACTACTCACTGTGATATATGAACCCTAGCTCCCAAAAGTTGAAGAACCTTTATCAGAGTCATACGACCCAAATTTACACTTCTTCCCACTATCATCACATATAAAAGACTCCCCTCCATATTTTTTCTAGCTCATATCCATATGTTGTTGAGTAGACATTAAATCATTTTCTATCAATCTTCCCTCTCCACTAATTTAGAGAAATCTTTGGTCCTTAATGGGACAAGTGGGCACTTTATGTTATCCCTGAGCCATCTCAAAATTCTATAGCACATATCTGGAGTACAGACTAACTATGGAGCATATCTTGATAATGTGGTAAACTCAGCCTCATATTGCATTATAGCCTTATTCCCATGAACCAATATCAAAAAAGACTCTTATATATGTTGTCTAGCCGATGGAGGTACAAACTAATCTCTAAAAGCGTTGATAAATTGCTCTCAAGTAATCTCAACATTCTATTTTCCTTGTAACTTTTCCCTCTACTAGACTACCCACAAGTGTTTAGCTTCACCATCAAGTAAGAGCAGTGCCAAGGGTACTTAACAATTCTCTTGACAATACATGCCACTGAAGGACTTCTCTAGTCTAAGTAGCCAATCCAACTCTAATTGAGGTTCCACTAATCCCTTGAAACAAGGCGAGTTCAATCTCAGTAATAACTATAAGCGTCTATCTTGCTCCTTTACTCTAGAAGTAGACATTCAGCTTTGAGCATCACCTATCAATTGAATCACCAAAGCAGCAAATTGAGTCATTGAATCAGACAAAAGAGCTGTCATTGTAATATGTGTTGCCCCAACCTGGCTAGAACTCTGTCCTTCTGTCACATCTTAAACTTGGGGATCCATAATTACCCAATACTTACAACTAACATGTGTATGTAATAACTTATTATAATATACATAATGCAAAGAGTATAAAAGAAAATTAATATTAAACTATTCAAAACTCTCACACACATCTACAATATCAAATCCATTGCTCTAATACGAAAATTTTTTCAAAACTCAACTCAATGAAACTCACCATATTAAGGCAACTCGTCTCGTGTCGAGGTCATAATAGATAATTTTTTTCTTACCTTAAATATATTTGGAAGGAATCTTATTTGTTTATATTTTTCAAGTTTCACACACAGAGCCACTAATATTATCAAATTTTTTAAAATAAATATATAAAAAATTTCTTCAGATCATAGTACTATACAATAAATGGAATATATACAAGAATAAAGGTTTAATTACTCTATCATTAAAAAAGAACTAAACATCACTATGACTGTTAGAAATAAAAATCTAATATACTAACATACCTAAAATCAAGCTCTCACAAGTAATACAAAAGTCTCCACCAACCCAATCCTTACCATTCTCTAAAACAGCACATATGAGTAAAGTAGAGATGAGCAACCACAATTCAGTAGACAACTCAAAATATTTTGTAATTTTCAATAATAATGATAATAAAATTATTTGATGTAAACAAATCAAACATAACAAAATATCACGTGTAGTATCTATTACAATGTCAGTAGAAGAAATTATAACTATAATAGGCTTGTATTAAATAACAATATAAATAACATGATGTTGCAAGCACTGGAAAATAACATGGAAATCAAATTCAATTCATTATTTGAATTGCTTTAAAAATTTATCTTCGCCTTCTTATATCTCCACTTTCACTTATGACTCTACTTGTTCATATATTCCTTATGCACCTTAAAACTTCACTTTCACTTGTACCTGCACTTATTCACATCAGCTCAGATTTATTAAACACACAGATGAATAATTACATGGGTGCAAAACCATTTATAACTCCACTTAAATGCACATAACATACAGTTGTCCAATCACAACTGCCTCCAATTTCCCTATTTTTATCAAATGTAGCACAATTTTTATGATTTATAAGCATAAAAATGCTAATAATTTGATATATAAAATATCACATATTTTAGAAAGCGGCACATACTAGTAGAAACAAATAATAATGTAATTTATAAGAGAAATAAATCTACACACATTGTGAAAACAAAATTTACAAAGCCACTTGTATGAAATGTCTAGAATAACATTTAAAGCATTTCTATTGAGTTTAATCCACGCACCAGAATTTACAAAATATTGTACAACACAGACTAACTATCAAAAAATAAATATTTTTATATCGATATATTCGAAAATTTTTCTTTTAAATTTTCTCAACTTTGACTATTGAAATCATAATTAAAACTTAACAAAAAATCTACAAAGCATTTATCTGACCGAAGAGCCTCCATTTCCTTATAAATATGTGAAAAATAAAGCCCACGTTGCGCTCAAGGCGACGCAAGTAAAAACAAAGCTATGCTCTGACTCCGTTAACAAATAGAATTTTAAAACCGTACAAGACGCTAATGTGGAGGCAGTAAAAATCGTACCGTTCGGGGCAAAATCAACGTAGAACGCAGGCCCTTATGCTCGCCTTAGTATCAATCAGACCATCACCAAACTAGACCCAACGCCAACGTCATGATGTATAATTTTATGATGCAAACAACACAACGTTTACCTTATGCTTCACGAAAAATTCTCTACATAAATACCGCAACCCTCATTCCTTGAGGCATCAAATCACAACTTCGCTTAACATACAAGTTAGAAGCATGAGAAGAACTCACAGCAGCGAGCAATCCTTCTTCCCCAGTCCTGAATCGGACACTTTGGACACCTCTGCATCGCTTTCGGATCAATGCAACCGACTTACTCTATCGAAACTTGATGAAATTCAACAGCTTCAAGGACGCCAAATATCCGCTGACCAACTCTCTAAAATCATGGATGCCGCCGTCGTTGCCCAGAAGATGGGCATGAGGATGGCAATGGACGCTAAAAATTCCACAACAGGTAGCTGTAGCAGCTCAAATTTGAAGCTTATCAATTGCTACCTTGAAAGCACAGTGATGTTGCTCGACGCATGCAACAACATTCAGCTAAGGGTGGAAGACATTAGAAGCCATCTTCACTTGATCCCCATTGGGCTGAATTATCTTGAGGGCGACCATGAGCCAACCAAAGCCATGCTGCAACGCGCGGCGTCAACATTGGAGTCTAGCCGTTTCAGAGACAAGCGGCACTGCAACAAGATGGAGAAAGACATTTTCAGGATGAGAGCAACTGAAAAGAAGCTCAACGGGCACATATTGGCATGCCATGACAACGAAGATAGCATCTCCCCAGAGCTCTACAAGGCCATGAGCTGCTCAAGGACAATGGCTGTTGTTGCAATCGAAGCGCTTAATTCTGCCACATCTTTCAAGTGTTTAATGAGTTCAAGCAATAGAATGAACGCGTTGCCAAAAAAGCCTTTCGAGATTTCATCACTGGAAGAGTTAGCATGCATGGATTTAGCTGCTAAAACCTTATTGAAACTCATATCAGCTTGGCAGAAAGGCGGCAGTAGCAATCTGCGGCGAATGGCCGTAAAAGTAGTCGCAGGGGAGCTCAGGAGGAGAAAAGAAGAGTTGGAGAAGGCATTGTCATTGCTTGAAGAGAAAATTGGAGTGCTTCACAGTCAGATCTTTGCTCTAAAACTCATCATGTTGGGATTCCTCTCAAAGGCTCAAAAGGAAGGGGCGATGGAGGAGATAAATCCTTCTTGCGCCCATGAAGAGAAACAATTGAATATCAATCGACCTAAATGCCAGAAAAATGTTGCTCGGATTGAATTCAAACCGAAGGTGTCTAGACGATCTTTCTCACTAGGTCGAGTTGGGCCTGCTTGCATTGGGCAAAGAATGTCAAATCAATCAAGTTCTCTGACCTTGTAAAATGTCAGAGGCATTATTTTATTTTTTTATAATTATTTTTTTATATTTTATTTTAAACATTTATTAATTCTATTAATTTGTTCAAACATTGGAAACTTTTAAAGTAATATTTATATTATATTTACGCAAAAAGGAATTATGCATATCAAAAAAATGGTTGTACAAATTTTGAGGAAATTTGACAAATCTGAAAGGGCTGCATTGAGATAGGTAAAAGACGTAGACGCTAATCCATAGTTAGAAGACGGAGACATTGATCCTCATTTCCTTTAGTAAAAACTATGAGCCAAAAACATGGAAGCTTAGATAAATGAAAAATATATAAACCATAGAACAAACATTTGTAACCAGCTTCTTCAATTGATTATGGGATACATCACAAAGTTAGCCAAAGAGAACTCTATTGATTATTTTTTCAATCTTCTGGGAGTGTCTCTTATCCAAATGAAAAATGCCCATCATATTATGATAATATACCATCTGTCTGATGGTCAAAGTTCATTCTAACGACAAGAGGACCTCTACTGAGGATCTTCTCAAGAAGGTCGACTAACGCCTTCCAACCGAGTGAAAGGTTATCAGACAACCAAATCACAATACTAGCGGGTCATTAAATGCCCCACTTCAAGCAATTATTAACCCGTCTAAACTTACCACAAAGTAGGTCGACCGCACAACGTAAGTATACATGTTATATAATAATGCAGTTAAATAGTGTCGCGTATCAATCCCATGAAGAAAATGTCATGAATAATTATGGAGTGTGAATCTCTAGTTTACTAAAATTCTAAACCTAGCTTAACACAATCACAAACAAGAGATGACTTCCTAAAATCCTACTTATAAATGAAAACAAAAGATAACATGTTCAGGATAAATGAATGACTGTGGCAAATAAATCTTATTGTTCTTCAAGATATGTGAGGCTCATACCCCTTTTGATTTAGATAATGCGGCGATTCATTAATTTTCTAGATTTTTCCCTTTATGATTGTTGTAAACAAAGAGAAAATCCTTCTTATGCCTATTTTTATGTGAAAAGAATGCTAGAAGCTACGAAGTTGAGACTTTCTCAATTCCCTTGGCTCCTGCAAATTTATTTTGATCCTTTTCTAGGTTACAAAACCCGAATAAAAGATGTTTATTGTTATCCAACTTCTATGGTTAACCATTTCGTTCATCTGCACAAGTGGTAGGAGTCACAAATTAAGAAATATAATTGATCAAATCAGGAGTAAATGAAACTCTATCTAACACAACAACAAAAAGCTCCGATTTCTCTAAACAATGATACAAGGAAAGGAATTATCCAAGAAAACAACAAAACACGCACAATAAATCACAAAGGCGTGAAAAGAAGTTCGGCTATAAATGATAAAAAGAATCTAGAAAAAACTTCCCATCCAAACCATTTTGGAGAGAAATATATAAAAATAATAATAAATTTCTAATTCGCCGGTTACAATATGAGAATCCATATTAAAAAGTTGTTTGTTGAAGGAATAGCTTGGGTACATACTCCCCCTTGTTGTAATCATAACCTTAGAATAAGATTAGAAACATTCATCTCCGCCTATGTAAAATGAACATCCCATCCGCATATTATTATTATTATCATTATTAGGAGTATTTACATACATGGCACACAAATTTTATGTATTTACATATCACCATATAAAAGTTTAGGTTTCAATGTGTTAATACATAAGAATTGTGCGTTACATATGTAAATTTCTTTTAATTTTATTAGTATTATCTTCAATATTGTCAAAACCACTACAAACAAAAGCAACTAAAAAATGGATGGCAAAACATACAAATAAAATCATCATCACATATATTGAGATTCAATTTTATGAATTCACATTTCACGTGTTGCTTTTTCGTAAGCCATTGTTTTTTCTAAAAATTTCAGGTAAATTCCTGAAATTTAAATCACCTAAAATTTAACAGTCTATAAAACACAATATCATCCTGAACTATAGCAGTCCAACAATCCCTCAAATTTTCATAAAACCATTGCTGACAAATATTCAAACGTGTGTATGTGGGCGTGTTGCGGGCGGGCGGGAGTCTGTGTGTGCGCGCGCGTGTTTGGTGTGCATCCAACATTCAAGGTCGGAGGCCTTGAGCTCCTGACACTTAGCATCACCTAGACATATAATGCAGCTAATAAGCCTCCAAAGAAACATCAGAATTCTCAATCAAAGTATTTATGTAGCCTTTCCTTGCAGGGTGATCATCTTGAGGGCAATTATAAGCAGTCCAAACAGGCTCTCGAACAAACATTCTCATTCACTGAACAAAAACAAAAATCTCCATTAAGCTATATATGCATAAGATCATTTATGCGTTCCATCATTAGTCACATGTAGTTTCTTAGTTATGAATCATATATCAAAAGATCAATGCATGAACTCAAGTTTTGAATGTGCTAAGTCCATTGTACAACATTCCAATGTAACTATGTAAAATCCATCGAGCTAAAATGAAAATTATTTTTTGTTAGATTTCAAATAAGAAGTTTGCGGCACAACACATGCCATATATAGATGATCACATTTAGCAAAACACCTCCTGTGAAACCCTAAGTTGATAGAGTGGGAAGAGTTGCTACAATGTTTTGTCTTTTAGTCTATCAAAAAGCAAGAGTAAAGAGAACAATAAATCCAACCATAACAGAAGAAAAGTTGCGGGCAATGAGATCTGCCATTAAGAAATTTGGGGAATGGAGAGTCCCCCAACATTTCCTTTGCTTTTCAGAAGGAAATTCAATCTGTTTTTTTTTTCTCTACCGATATGGGATAACTTGTGAGAGTTGCAAGGATGTAAAACAAATTAGTAGTGTCTATATATATATATATATATATATATATATATATATATATATATATATATATATATATATATATATATATATATATATATATATATATATATATATATATATATATATATATATGAAAGATTTTTTTTTTTAATTTAGTATTTTAAATCGAATTGCTTAATTTTTTTTAATAGACTAAATTGTCATGACACACTGCAATTGTGGATCGACGTGGATCCACACTAACGAAATTGCTGTGTAAGGTGGCAATTCCATTATATTTAAAAAAAATTTCGGAACCCTATTTTGAAGGCCTTCGCATGCCTTAGTTCCTCTCCATTATACTCTCGAGCTCCAAATGTTTCTCCATCAAAGCACCACTGCCAAAGCCAAAGCAACTTCTATCGAAACACCAACAGTGAATCTATTCAATGCCCTTTTGCAAGTTACCCCTATTTGCTCTCCATTCCACTCACAAGCTCCCCATGTTTCTCCATTGAAGCATTGCCATTGAAGCAACCTACGCCAAAGCACCTTCGTCGAAGTATCAAGGATGAAGCTGTCAACAAAGCCCCCAACATCGAATCCCAAATCAAGTCAAATCACAAGGTCAACCCAACCTAACTCGGGTTAGCCCAATCAAATCAAATCACCAGGATAACCCGATCTAACTTGGGTTAACCCAAATCAACCTAAATTATTGGGTCAACCCGACCTAACTCGAGAGAACCCAAATCAACTTAACTCAGATCGACCCAATCAGAAACTTGATTTCGAACTTAACTTAAGTCCAACTTCAGCGTAGTTTAATTAAAGATCGACTTAAGTCCAACTCAACTTAAACTTAACTAGATTAAAGGATAAATCAAATCTTAATTAACTTAAACTTCATCCGAGTTTAAGTTAAGTTAGGTTTGACTCCACTCAGGAAGTTTGACTCCAGTCAACCCAACCTAACCTGGGTTACTGCCAAATTAACTCTGTTTAAATTGAATCAATTCGGTCCAACCTCGGGTTAATCCAAACCACTTAAGCTTAGCTTGACCTCGATCAAAACTATGCCAACTCGGGTCAATCCTATTAAACTCAACTTGACTTAAAACAATTTAAAACTAATCCGACACAAAACCAATCCTCCCCAGGCTAATTTGGATCGGTCAAAACTCACCCCAGATCAGTCTCACTTAACTCAGTCTATTTCAAAACCAGCTCAAACTTAGAGACTTGAAGTTAAGAAGTGTTTGATTCCTCATAAGAGGACAAAAGTACAATTAACGTCAGTCAGGGATAACTTGGGCTAAGATGCCAAGCAACAAAAAAAACACAACAAGGAGTGTTTGATTCACCTAAAAATCACTAAAACTTATACTTGAACCATAAAATGCAACCTGGTTTGAGAAGATACTTTGGAGGAGGCAACTCATGGTTGCTAACAAAGTGCCTTCCAATCACTTGTGACAAATCAAACCACAAACTTCAATAAACCTAGAAAGATGGGGCCATGAGATCTTGATCGAGTCATCTCAAATATTGAAATGAAACACAAAAATCACAAAATCTAATCGACTAAGAAGTCTTAAACAACCTAAAATTTTCAACACCTAAAATCCAAAAAAGACATTAAAACATAAATGAAACCCTATTGAACAAAGAACACCATACACAACTTTAACCTTGCTAACTCTGTGTTGTAGGGACGATCATTCGAGCTATCCAAAATAAGATGCAAAGGATGAACCTCAACTAAACTATTAACAAAAACACACATAATGTGATTGGGATTCATAACCTTACCTCTTTGGTGGGTTTCAAATCCAAGGTTGTTCATCAAGTTATGACGTACATCCTTATTTTAGGCTTTGGCACAATTGTATGTCGTGAAACATAAGTTCTAATCTCCTAACAAAATATTAGGAGTAGAACTTGAAATTTCTTTTCAAAATAACATAAAATTATAGGATAGTTCAGGATCTTGATGATGGTTCTTCCAAGCCTTTAAGCATCCTTTACCCTTTTCCTCTAAGATAGAGCATTAAATTTCCTTCCTTGAAAACAACATCATTTAAACTTTCCGAGGACGAGTTATAGCCTTAATTTAGAGTTCTCTTAAGCCCATCTGATTGTTTAAAGAGTAATTAACTATAGGGGCTTGTCCTTATAGGAAGAAACAAACCCCAAAACAGGAACAATAACTTGAATCTTTGTTTGTGTTTTTTTTTTGTAGGGTCTTCTTCACGGTGTACCTCTAAAGTATTTTGAGTCGATGTTACCTAGAACATATACTTTGGAGATCTCTACGCGAAGTTCACTTCATAAGAGCTCCCCTGCATACTTTTGTTTGACTTAACAACTGTATGCCCTAGCCCCTCCGATTCCTTGTTTCTCTAGATCACCCAAATGTTCTGGGAGAGAGAGTTATTCAGGGAAAAACGGCTATGCAACAGTAGAAAAGCTGACGAGTACACACAACTACGACAATAGAGCAAACAAACGAAACACGCCAGTGACACAAAGCGGAAGCAGACGCGACCACTCCAAGAAAGGCAAAGATGCGAGCAAGAAAGACAGGAGCAAGTACTTCTTATGCTTATGTCTAAGTCAAATAAAGCCTAAAATCCATGAAATTGAGGCTTCCTCAATCCCCATGGCATTTCACATGAGTATTTTGATCCCTCAGGATGATTGCATAATTCCACTGAAATATATCTTTCCACTTAGAGTTCTGAGGTTATCCTTTCATTTTCAATATGCAACAGTTAGAGGTTGTAGTTTTATGAAACATTTTAACTTCCTAGTTTGCAAGACTAAGAGCAAATTAAGTTTGGAGGTTCAACAATAATATGGGTCATAAAA
The DNA here is from genome assembly GCA_003013225.1 of Phalaenopsis aphrodite. NCBI lineage: Eukaryota > Viridiplantae > Streptophyta > Magnoliopsida > Asparagales > Orchidaceae > Phalaenopsis > Phalaenopsis aphrodite. Next base: position 402,330 of record NEWO01000127.1, on the reverse strand, counting down.
GCACAAAAAATTAATAACGAAAAAATATTACAGAAAATACATTATAAATCAACTACTCCTTATATCACAGAGGCACGAAGAAAAGCTTAGCCGCTCATTAAGGAGAAAATCATAGCAAAAAACACCATATGAAAATCCCTTGTAAGCAACATAAATATGAAAAACTTACAAGAAATTATTTCCTCTTCAAATGAAGCACATTTCTCTCTCATACGAACTCCCAACACACAATATATATATATATATATATATATATAACTCTCCTTTAAAGGTTTCCACCCAAGGAGGAAGACAACCCCTAAAAGATCCCTCAAAATCTCTCTCAAACTCTCTTCCTTTAACCTCCAAGCCTTCCCTGGTGCAGAACTCATTGTCCAAGTCTCCAAGAAGCCAATAATGATTTCTCACATGACAAAAACATATTTGTATTGTTAGGTTTACATTAGGGACCTAAAATAAGCATCTAAGCTCTCCAAATTCGTCAAGGTCCAAAATTGGTAGGAAATCACACAAAATATGAGTTTGAACATCCGATGGTGAGATCACGCCAAGCCACAGTGTAATCAAGCCCGAAACTGGCGTGATCATGTCAGTTTTGGCATGGTCACCCACAGATCTGGTGTGGTTGTGCCTAGATCAGACGTGGACATGCCAGACAACACTATATGACATATTTTGACCCCGTTTAACATGTTTGACATCTACAACTTGCACAACATCAAGAAAAACTCTTTTCAAGTGTAAATCAATGATAAAAAGAGCATGTAAAATGTAGGGGAAATCTAGATAAAATCACGTAAAATTGACGAATGTCATGTTTCACTTTTATCTAAGAATCCTACTAGCCTATCATGTCCTTTAATATTGATTTCTACTTCAACCAAACTCTCAACCTTATGATTCTACTTCAATCAAACTCTCAACCACAAGAATCTACCTGAATCAAACTTTCAACCTAAATATTTCACTTCAATTAAGCTTTTTTCTTCAAGCTTCCAATTCAATCAAACATATAACCTCAAAATTCCACTTCAATTAAACTCTAACCTCATAATTCTACTTTAATTAAACTCTGAGCCACAAAATTTCACTTCAATTAAATGCTCAAACTCAAGTTTCCACTTCAACCAAACTTTCAACATCAAGCCTCCCACTTTTTTCAAACCATCAACCTTAACCAAACTCTTCCCAGTTCATGTCAAAGCCTAAGAACATAATCATATCAACTCAAGGCAAACCTCTTAAAATTTAAAACTTTTAAAACCTTCAAAACTTAAACCTTTTCAAATTCCAACCTCTTAAAATTTAAAACTTTTAAACCATCAAAACTCAAACCCTTTAAATCTTAAGTTCTTTTAAGTAATAAAATAAATGATATTATTTAACTTCTATAAAAAATGTCCCAATATCTTTATACATTTTGGAAATTTTTATTTACATTGTTTCTCTTATGCATCTATGCCCGTTATGAGTCCTGTTTTGTTTCAGCTTTTACCTGTTCCGTCTCCATTAATAAATTATAAGTGAAGATATCTAACCTGCCTGGCAGAGAAAATTAAAAATAAAGTTACTTATTTTTTAAACAAATTTATTTCTTTAACTATTCTAAACTTTGACTGTTGAAATCATAATTAAAATTTAACGAAAAATCTAAAAAGAATTCCTCTGACCAAAGAGCCTCCATTACTTTAAAAACAAAGCTATACTCTGACTCCGTTAACAAATTGAATTTAAAACCGAAGAAGTCACGAATGTGGTGGCAGTAAATATCGTACCATTCGGGGCAAAATCAGCGGAGAACGCAGGCGCTTATGCTGTCCGTAGTATCAATCAGACCATAACCAAACTAGACCCAACGCCAACGTCATGTCCACCAATAAGGAAATTTACAATTTCATGATGCAAACAACACAGCGTTCACCTTATGCTTCACGAAAAATTCTCTACATAAATACCGCAACCCTCGGTCCTTGAGGCATCAAATCACAACTTCGCAAAACATACAAGTTAGAAGCATGAGAAGAACTCACAGCAGCGAGCCATCCTTCACCAGTCCTGACTCGGACACTTTGGACACCTCTGCATCGCTTTCGGATCAGTTCGACCAACTTACTCTATCAAGACTTGATGATATTCAACAGCTTCAAGGACGCCAAATATCCGCTGACCAACTCTCTAAAATCATGGATGCCGC
>NEWO01000127.1:382819-395952 GCA_003013225.1 Phalaenopsis aphrodite | reverse complement strand
AGAAGCGGGTAACAAGATTTCAATTCTGATGACCGACAGCTTCTTACGGGCAAACCCCACACCAAAAATAGTGCCGACAGATCCCTTGATCTTTTGGGAGACTCATGTAGATGGTCCCCTAAACCCACTAGCCTTAGGCTAGGGTTTAGCTAAGACCAGTACATAGAGGACCCAAATGGGGATTCAATTGGTCCATGGCTCATATTGGGTGGTTTTCGCCCCAATTCTACCAAAAATATCCAACTTGGCATTTTGCCCCAAAATCCCTCAATTACCTAGATACCCTTGGAGCTCTAAATTTGACCAAAATTCCCAAAATTCCCAAATACACCAAAATACCCAAAATTTTCCAAACATCACTTCAAACCTTTTCAAAATACCCAAGTTACCCAAAAATCCCAAATTTACCAAAATACCCTCAAAATGGTCAAAATTGCAAAAATACCCTTGGCACCCCAAACTTTTCCAAAACCTTCAAAGTCACTCCAAATATTTCAAAAACCAATTTGGACCCTCAAATTAAACCCTATTTGTCAAATTTGACCGTTTTGACCAAAACCCCCAAATTGCCTTTAAAGGCACAACTTTCCCAACTTTACCCCATATGTCCATCAATTTGGTCCCAAATTTCCCTCAATTTCAATTATAAAATCAAATTCATCTTTGAAATGACCAATATAAACAAAAAACAAGCTTAATTGGCCCATTCTTTGAGCCCAATTTTGATCTAAGTCAAAACCCCAACTTTGGCCCTATGACTTGGTTCCACCAAATTGAACCCCATAACCTACTCAATTTCCCCCAATTTGAATCATAAACTCTTAATATCAATCCTAAAAACCAAAATTGACCTTCAATTAGCCTTGGTGAAGCCTCAATTGCATTCAATTTTAACCCAAGTTCAAAAATTCCCAAATTTGCTCCAAATTGGCCATACATCCAAATTCTACCAAATTGATCGCCCTAACCCAAAAATTGACAACCAATTTATGTTGGAAACTCTTCATGATGTTCCTTTATACCAATATCAATAATCAATTTGTACTTAGCCTAACCTAGACCCAAGTTTAGCTCAACATGCCCAAATTCACCAAAATTCCAAAATCCTTCAAATTGAACCCCTAATTAGACTCAAAATAATTTCAATCCTTCAACAAAAATCTTCATTAAAATCATCTAAAAAATTTTGATCAATAAATTGGGCTCAAAGTCATGGCTAGCCTAACCCAAACCTAAATTTTGACCATTTAGACCCACATTGAACCCATGCACCAAAATTGACCTAGCCAAGTCAAATTGACCAAGGCAAGACTTTTACAACCAATTTTTGCACCCTAGTGACCAAGATAGACTCACTTAACCCACCCTTGATGAGCCATGGACCAAATTTCCCCTAAATCAAGAGATTTGTTTCCTAAATTGCTTAAGCCAAAGGGATCTTTGCCAAAACCTTTCACCAGCCCAAATTAATTGTTGTGACATATTCCTCTAGCTCATCTGACCTCCTAGCAGCCTCCCCTATCATGGTCAGCCACCCCAGTCGTTGGAGGATCCAAAAATGAGAGCCCCAAGCCAAATTTTAAACTCAATTTTGCCCATCCAATGTGTCTAGCTCTGATTGGTGTTTAACATCTTGAAGTCCTCCACCTAAGCTTCACATTGCACCCAAATGGAGGTCATGCCAACCACCCCAAGCTGTTTTATTTAAACCTCACCCCCATAGCCAAGAAAAAGAGAGCTGATATTTTCTTAAGGAAACTCTGCAAAATTGATCCAAGAGATTTCCTAAGACCTCCTCAGCTTAAACCCATCATTTTCCTCCATGATCCCCACTATGGAAGCTCAATTTTGAGCTCAAATTTTTGCCCAAAACCGGGACATAACTCTACACAGCTCCACACTCCACCAAAATCAAATTTCTTGTGCACACACCATCCCCACAGTGAAAGAAGACAAAGCCCCCTCACAGAGAGCCTTTACACTAGACTTTGATCAACAACCAAATTCGGCCTTGATCGAATTTGGGTCTAGACCTTTCACCATGGAAAGAGACTCAATCACTAGCCTCCTTGGTCCTCCACGAACGTGCGGAGCATCGCTGATTGAAGCTTCCCTTCTTAGAGCAAAGGTATTGAACTTTCCCTTTTCCCGAGCCTATTTTGATTCTCCATATGATTAGAGTTAGTTTAACGACATGTTTACCATATGAATATGTTCGTCTCACTTAGACAAGTATATAGAATCAAACCTGAGGTTATTTGGTTAAGAAATGAGTGAGATCTTAAGCTTTTAATTTGAACGGTTCACGAACTTTGGCTATTGGGGACGATGATGGGGAGCCGTTTGATCGAGTGTGTATCAGATGGATGGATGAGATCGAACCGGACGATGGGCTCATACATGAACTGCGGGCCGACTCAGCGCTGAGGTAGATGGCGGCGTCGAACCAGAGAAAGCTGCGTGGAGCTTAGGAGCCGTCGTAGGTTGACGTGGTGTCACGTGTTTGAATTGAAAAATAGAGAATTTTCTATTTATTTAAATGCCTATAACTTTGAAAAATTATATCTTTGCATAGAAAAATCACAAAAATAAAAGAAAAATATTCTAGTGCTCAGTGAACAGAGGAGAATAATGTGGAACTAGTTTGAAGTTTATTTGATGCATACTTTATTTTTAATTAATTAAATATTATTCTAAGTATTTTGATTCTCCATGCACTCAAGTATTTCACCATGACTTGATATTTTGCATGTTGTTTCCTCTGTCATGGGGGGTATTCCCGGATTTTTCTTAAGTCAAATGAGACCCCTAGACAGAGATCAATATTTTTCAAGTTTATGTCTATTATTTGCATAAATTAATCATGGTAATTAACATGTTGCTTAGAAAAATCCAAAAAAATTTTGGTAGGTTTATTGTGACCAGAGAACCCTAGAAAAAATTTTTCATGAGCAAAATCATTAAGATCATACCTAATTTTCATAAAACCCTAAGATATAAAAAAAATTAATTTGAGAAAAACAAATACCTAAATGACTTGATTTTAATTTTATAATGTAATTTAAAGTTCATAGGACTCCCCATAAAAATTTCAAAACAGTTGGGGTTCATTTGGCAACCTAATTTGATTTTCTAAGTTAAATAGCATTCTTGACCCTAAAATGATTTTTAACATTTACAATATAACTTAAAAAATTATAAAATGGGTTTTCGAAGTCCTTTGTGATCAGAGGGATTTTCTAAAAATAAAATTGTAATTAAAAAAAATTTTTCATTTTTTTAAGCATATTTTGAATATTTAAATAATAAAAATTGATAAAAATCATAAAATTAATCAAATTCACGAAGAATGTCATAAATTATTTTCTAAGCGTTTAAGAGCAATTGGAATATTTTTCCTAATTTTCTAAGTGAAAACATTGTATTTTAAACCTTAAAAAATAATTTTCAAAGGCTAAAAAAGGATTTTTCTTAATTTTTCATTTAAATAATTATAATAATTCAAATAAAAATCATAAAAATGTAAAATTTGTTTTTCTAAGTTCTTTGATCTTAGGTAGATTTAACAACAATGAAAAACATGATTTTCCACATTTGAAATATTTTATAATTAATTAATACTCCATAACTTAAAATAATTATAATAATTCAAATAAAAGTCAAAAAATCATAAAATTTAATCCATGTGGTTCTCTAGTCTAGGTCTACCTCTAGTACAAATTTCAAGTTATTAAGCTTTTCCTTGGTCAATTTATTGAATTTTATTTAAAAAATCCTATTTTTGCATGTAAATTAAATTAATTTTTGAAAATCACATTTTCACCTCTGATGTCATAATTGACTCATGAGTGAGGTGGGATAAAAATTTCAAAGTGATTTGAATTAAATTTGATGAGTTATGAAGTGCTTAGGGGTGAAAGTGCAATTTTGAAAATCTAGCCCTAATTAACATTTAGGCTTAATTCAAGAGGGTAAAATAGACAGACTTTGGTCTCAATTAACATATTCAGATGATTGGAACATAAGGGATTAATTGGTAGAAAACAATTTCACTTTTCTTAATTAAATGATAAATTTACAATTTCCTAAATTTCCAAAATTATTAAAATTTGGAAGTCAAGTAAATTAAATAATCCTAGCCTTAGGGGTATGGTTTTGGATGTTAATAACTCACTAATTTAATACCCATATTTGGTGTTCAAATGACATTCAAATGTTTTGATAATGAATTATTATCACTTAAAATTCAATTTCTTTCAAAAATTACTAATGCGTCTACCAAGGTCCTAGGGGCTTAGTAGTGACCTAGGCTAAATCAAATTTAGTTAAATTAGGATTAGAAAAGTGAATGTAACTAAAAATTGAACACCTTTAAAAACAATACAAGCCTAAGTTAAAGCTAAAATTGGCTAAGTGTTTTAATAGCATTAATTTGCCCCCCTTTTAAGGGTCTTCACCCACGTAATTCTCAAATTAAATGACAAATGATAATCACCCTACCCTTAGAGATAATTGAAACATCGATATTCACTGAACACTAGAGGTATTTATAGGATGAATTATTAAGCAAAATAATAAGTTTAAATGAGCTTGAGAGTTTTCATCAGGTGGTGAGAGGGAACCATGGATCTGCTTCTTTCTCCCGACCTTTTGGATACCTCAGAGGTCTATTAAACTTAGTGTGTTTTGCTTAATGAAATCTTCCACAAATGAATTAATAGGAGTTCACCAAGATGTGATTTATGATTTGGTAGATCACCAGAACCTTATTTCCCCGCTTTACATAAAATGTTTTAACATATAAATGCTCTCACATGCATTTTGAGTTTCAGTTGAAGATGACGGGAAGACCATTAGGTACTCTTTTATTTTACCTACATTTCTAGTTTCCTGTACTTTACTTTTTAGTACATTACTGTACTTACTCACCTGCATGTATGAATAAAAAAACACAAACCTGCATGTTAAACAACGATGTCCCCTGCATGAAAACTAAAACTGCTATGATAGCCACAATACTAAAACCAAAACTAAAATCAACAAAAATAAAATTCACCGCCACAACATTTAAAATATAAGATAATTCAAAATTTAATCATAATATCACACAAAACAATAAGTGCAACTAAATTAAGACGTCTCTATCGGATGATCGGGAATCTCTCGGAGGAGGTAACTTACGGTTGCTAACGAGGTTTCACACGGTCTAAATGAAAGTATGAAACTCATTAAGTTGAGTTTAGCAAATTCATTTGGACTAAGTGAATACAATAGAAAATAGTGGTACCGGAACGACGGAACCGTAGGATCCTAACCGGTGTCGCTCTAATCAATTTTAATATGCCCCATAACATTTAAAGAACTACAACCATAGCGACATTTGATTTGACATCATAACTTGACACACTAGAAAACTAAAACTCGTCATGGCAAGAAGCTTGGAGCTAGCATGGTGGGCAGCACGGCCATCTTCAACAGCAAATACGTCTACATCAGCTAAACCAATTTCCTTCCTTAGAATTAAACAACAAGCCATAAAATTTCGAGATTGTTTGCTTATGCAACATAAACCCTCGTCTTATATTTAGGCATTTGTATAGTTCTGATGTACAATATAAGACCTAACTTATCTTAGGATTCCGAGATTGTCGCTCGTCATGACCTAAATCCTCACATTTTCTAGGTTATTTGTATGATCGTTTCACACAATGTAAGCCCTAACAAATAAAATTGACAGGATGAAACACCTAAGTAATTTCTCCTCAAAACTGAAGCTAAATAATAGGATAGACTGGGAAGTCACCGTGGTTCCAAATTTGATTTATTCCCATTTCACACCTCTTTGTCCGATTTTGTTGAAAAGTCATATCCTTTCGAACTCTTTGAAGATAATATTCCCTGATTTTTATCGAGAGTTTTTTTAAGTGACATTGGTTATCTAAGATGTAATTAACTATAGGGGATTGCCCTTATAGGAAACTTTTTCAAACCCAGCTTAAAATAAATCATATTTAATTCTTCATATTAAAAAGGGAAAACTATCGGTAGATAAAACAGTTTCACAGACCAAACAGATCTCATATATTTCTTAGTTTATTTGATGGAGTCTCATCCTCAAGTCTTGTGTTTATCCTTCGGGATAGATACAAGATTTGAGGTATAGTGCTCTTTCATTTAAACTGTGAAAAATACGGTGTCAGTTTGATTTCATATTTTTCTAAAACTATATATATATATATATATATATATATATATATATATATATATATATATATATATATATATATATANATATATATATATATATATATATATATATATATATATATATATATATATATATATATATATAAATTAAAATTTCCTTCCAAAGCGAGCGATGAGATTTGGATTCTGGCGACAGACAACTTCTAACGGGCAACTCTTCTAACCAAAAAAATAGTGCCGACAACCGGCCCCAAAGACCATGTAAAACTGTAAGGCAGGAAATAAAATAATCTTTTTAAAGTGATGATATTTTAATCCTAAATTTTAAGTAAGCTCAATTTTTTATTATTAAGATTTTCATAAAAATGAAATATATAACCCTAAAGAGCCTAAATATCATATCACATGAGCATCCCAAATAAGCCACAATAAAAAAAGATGAAAGTTAGCACACAACATGAAAATAAACAAGCCAAGTGAATATATAAATAAACATATTGGATGTCACTTGGTTTACAACATATCCCAGAAAAGCAAAAATGAGGTCAGGCTTAGCGTATATACACATGGTCCTAATGCTATACATCAAATATGAAATCCAAAAGTAAGGTACAAAACACGAACAACTACTCATGGTCATCGCCACATGATTCGGTGCATCAAACGTCTCAAAATTTGTACCTATATTTTTTTATGAAATGTATCCTTAAAAACTCTAAATAAAATACATGTAACAGTCCAAAAAGATTCAACCTGCAACAAAGATTTTATCATAGGTTATTTACATGCAACATTTAAAGAACCATATCTGGTGGGATCAGAGCTACACTACACCTTCAAGCAAAAGGGTTAGCCTTAAATCATTAAGCTCGTCTCGATGGGATATGACTCCCTGCAAAAGATCACCCTAAAAATATTAGTGTACAAGTCCACACCTGGTAAACACACAAAACATCACACGAAATTACTGGCTAGAGCGCAAACTAAGGTGCAATAGCCAGGACATAAAAAATATGTTAGTACTACACCCTTTTCCTAGTCTAGCAAGCATCTAAACACAAGGTGGCTTAGTCACTGTACATATGTGTGTTCACAGTTTAGGTAAAGACTATAGTATGACTGTGATAGGGTCGTCGATACCTGCTCTGTTATGAAGATCTAAAATATCAAATGTACATCCCTAAAAGATGACATTTTAAAAGATCAACATTATATATGATCTAGCTTTGTAGTTTTAAAATATAGGGTAGATGATTCTGAAACTGCTTATATGCAACAGTGTAAAAATGACTTTAATTATAATTTTCACTTAGATTTCCTTACTTTGCAAAAAAAAACTAAAAACTTGAGCTTGAAGAAAATAAGAATTTAACTCTTTAATTTATATTTTGAGATATTATATAAGTATATGTATCATTATCAAGTAATATAATACTTTTTGATTAAGACCTAAATATCGAACCCGCAGGAAAATTCTGTAATATGCACTATTGAACAACAAACTTTATATTCTTAAAGGAAAATTACTTAAACTATAGATAATTTGACAGTAATTAAAATTCAAATCTTTTTGGTATTTTTGATATTTTGACAAAACAATCAAAACTTCTAAAGATAACCTGAGTTCATGTAAGGAAAAAACACTTGATATGAAAATACATTATTCCTTATCATAAATCAGTAATAAGTATAAGAATTCTATTGTGGAAGTATACAAATTGTGTTGTGTCAAATAGGAGCAATTATATTCTTTACCCTTACTAGAGATGCTATAAAGAATATTGGTTAATTTAAAGTTTGAATATTTTTGAAGACCGACTAGGCAGGGAAGATACCAGCTCTCACACTAGAGTTCCCTCGATTCCCTTCACCTGGGGGCTAACATCTCGTTTCATTACCTAAAATAATAAACCAAGTTAGGGGCTTTAACCTATCACTTTAAAGTCCTCTAACTCTACACCCTTCAAAGATTATTTCCCCAATTATTTGCACTAAATCATATGAATTACATTCTTATTCATACAACCTCATGTGATTCTTTCCAATTGTTGACTGAGACAATACCAGTAAGGTTCTTACATGTTCTCGTAACAAATTTTAATATATGGATGAACCAAATCAAGAAGTAAATGAAGTACATGGATTTAAATCATCACAACTTCTTCCAACATTAAAGATTAATACTCTCCACAACTTCCATCCAACACTAATTACTTATTATTTTAAGGAGAAAGATAAAGAAAACTACTCAGAATCCATAGAGAAAACAAAACAACATTTTAGCTTAAAAGTAGAAATTATTGTTAAACCAACAAGAAATCTCAATTAAAACTAGAAGAAGTTCAAAAAAGAAGATAAAAATTTATCTCAATTCCTCCACCAAACTCTTGAAGTTCCTTTGAATCTCTTATCTTTTACAACACTCTAAACTCTCAAGATAAAACTAAATATAAAAAGGATAAAAGTAAATTTTGTTTGGTGCCTGAATCTCTCCACAAGATTCTCCACGTTCTTCTCAAGACTCAGCACTCTCTACCTCTTCAAGCACCCATCTCAAATGTCTCAACTTCCTTCTTTTATAAATCTCTAAAAGGTACATTGGAAATTCTTCAAAATATGTCCAAATTTCATGTATTCTCCAAGGGATGAATCCTTTCACAAGTTTTTTAATAACATTTTCGTTTCTAGTGGTCACTCTCTTTTGCTAATAGGTGTCTCAAATGTCTCTTCAAATTCAGTCAAATGAACAAAACTGCCAAATAACTGTCTTTGGCACTTAAGCGCGAGGCCTCTGGTGCTTAGACGCAGCCTTCTCTGTTTCCCCGACGCTTAGGCGTCAAAACACTTTTGCACAAATTTCACAATTTTGCTCTAAATTTAATCTTTTTTCACTCCTTTTAGCATTTTTCAACTTTTTTACTTGTACTTAAAAAAAACACACAAATACATTCCATTAAAGCACAATATATAAAAAATAGATATAAAAATATGTCTAAAAACACTATATATGTTAGGTGTATCAGTGGATAATAAAAAATAGAAAATATCCACTTTTTTCATTTCAAAATAGTACCAGTAAATATTTGTCGAAACTTTGCAATTGATGTACTTTAGAGCTCTTGGATTCTTAGCACAATCATACATATGTTGATCATAATATAAAAACTAGCATTGCTCACTAAGATATCCTCGGAGCAATACTCATTTAAGTATTACAACCATTAAACGGGTCACTCATCTAACATAGGATTTGTCATTAAGGCAAATATGGATGCGCATACAACATGCAGAAAAACCCAACACGTTGTGATCACTCGATCGAGGTGCGAACGATCACAATGAATTCTAAAGAGAAGGATCACACATTATTCAAGTGCGAATGTAAGATTGTCACATGCACATGACACATATATATCGGGTACATTCCACCTATGAAAGGAATTACACCTTCCCCAGAAACCAATCTAGGTGTCATGCAACAACCAAACATGTACTATGAATGAGTTTGCATCAGCTACAAAATACCTATAAAAGAAATCACTCCTTGTCCAAGAGGCACTCAAAAGGCGCACATACAAACATATAATCAATGCATATGATGCCCAAAACAAATGATAAGCATACAACACATGTTAAGTGCCAAATGTACTAGGTAGTGAGATTTGTGTTAAATGAGAATCACAAATATAAGTGGACACACATTATACATCACATGAGTTCTATGGCTAGAAAGCATGACTCATACTAAGCACAATGTGAGATACCTATGGTACTCTTCGAAGTTGTGAAAGGAGGTAATGTCGCATAACTCTCGTTAAAGAGAAACATGCAACAAAGGCTTTATATGTGAGCTCCCTCCTCACAAAGAGTGCAAACATCTATCCACGTGCATACGGTGATGCAACTGACTTGAATATGGACTTTTTAAGCACTTACTACACCTTTTCATATTTATAACTGACTTAAGGACACTTTAATGTAGTCAATGTTGGCATCATTTCATATTATAACTGACATGTGTCAATTTTATGTGATTTAACTTGCATTTTATCATGTATTTTACATGTTATTTTTATAGATTTATCATAGATTTACACTTGAGAAAGGTTTTTGTTGATTTTGGGTAGGTTATAGGTGTAGAATAAAACATTTTAGAATGAGAAAAACTAACAAAAATGTGTTCTAAAGTAACGTAACCACTCCCGGAAGCAGCATGAACACACCATTTGATCGAGAACAACAACGTGGCCACTCCTGATTTACTGAACTGTAGCGTGACCACGCTGGGGTCGGGCAATTTAGAAACAAGGTGTGACCACTCCAATAAGCACGAAATCACATTTGTAAATAAATTTGCTTGCCAAATTCTTGGATTCTACTATAAGAATGATTATTAGAACTCTTTTTGGGGAGGAGAGATCTAAAAGTGGCTTAAACACTAGAGTTGAGGGTTCTTGAGAGTTTTTCTTATGTTTCCTCTTCCTCCTTTCAGGGTTGAGGGATTGAGGATTTTTTCTACATTTTGCTTTGTATTATTCTTATAGATTTTGAGAGTTTATTATGTGAGAGAGGAGTTGGATTCAGTTGAAGAGGAAACAAATTATTTTGAGAGTGTTTTCTTTTCCAGTTTCTTTTTGCAATAATAGCTTCGATAGGATGTTTTTCTAAGATTATTTTTATAATTTATAGTTAAACTTCCTTTCACTCCTATGTGATTTATGGGGTTTGTTTTGTGATTTTCTCGGATGATTCCTTTTCATGTATCATTTTCTGGAGAAATAAGGGATTTTCGTTGTTGTGTTAGCCATAAAGTTTCATTTACTCCTGACTTGATCAATTAAGATGTTCATATATTTCTTAATTTGTGACTCCTACCACTTGTTCAAATGAGTGAAATGGTTAATCATAGAAGTCAGATAATAATAGACATATTTTATTCAGGTTTTGCAACCTAGAAAAGGATCAAAATAAATTTGAAGGATCCAAGGGGATTGAGAAAGTTTCAATGTCATAGATTCAAACCTTCTTTTTACACAAAATAGGCATAAGGAGGATTTTTTGTCCCTGTTGACAACAATCGCAAAGGGAAAATTCTAGGAAAATGATGAATCACCACATTATCTAAATCAAAGAGGCGCAAGCCTCACATACCTTGAAGAACAGTAAAATTTGTTTATCATTGTCTTCATTTTTTTTTCCAAACATGTTATCTTTTGTTTTCATTTTAAAGTATGATTTTAGGAAACCATCTCTTGTTTGTGATTGTGTTAAACTAGGTTTAGAAGTTTAGGAAACTAGAGATTCACACTCCAAAATTATTCTTGACATTTTCCTCATGGGATTGATACACGGTACTATTTAACTACATTATTATTTGACACGTATACTTAAGTTATGTTGTCGACTTACTTTGTGGTAAGTTTTGACGGGGCATTTAATGGTCCATTGGTATTGCGATTCGATTGTCTGATAAACTTTCAGTTGGTTGGAAGGTCTTCAATTGGTTGGAAGGCGTTAGTCTCCCTTCTTGAGAAAACCCTCAGTAGAAGTCATCTTGTCCATATGATGAACTTAGACCATTAGGCAGAAGGTATATTATCATAATCTGATGGACAGCTCTCATTTGGACAAGCACACTCTCAGAAGATTGAAAAGATATTCAATAGTTCTCTTTGGCCACCATTGTGAAAAATCACATGATTAGTTGAACGAGCTGGTTACTATGCTTGTTCTACTATTTAAGTGTTACATATTTTTCATTTGTCTTAGCTTTTGTTTTGTTCGCTCATAGTTTTGACTGAAGGAAATGACGTTTATCGTTTCAATCTCTTGACTATCTTAATGTTGTCCTCTTGAACTTGTCAAATTTCCTCAAAATTTGCACAACCATTTTTTTTGATATGCACAATCCCTTATTTGATTAAATAAAATATAAATATTACTTTAAACGTTTCCAATGTATGAACAAATTAGTAGAATACATAAATGTTTAAAATAATAAAAAAATAAATATAAAATAATAAAATAATGTCTGCGATATTTTACAAGGACCGAGAACTTGATTGATTTGACATTCTTTGCCCAATGCAAGCAGGCCCAACTCGAACCAGTGAGAAGGATCGTCTAGACACCTTCGGATTGAATTCAATCCGATCCACATGTTTCTCTTCATGGGCGCTAGAAGGATTTACCTCTTCCAACGCCCCTTCCTTCTGAGCCTTTGAGAGGAATCCAAACATGATGAGTCTTAGAGCATAGATCTGACTGTGAAGCACTCCAATCTTCTCTTCAAGCAATGACAATGCCTTCTCCAACTCTTCTTTTCTCCTCCTGAGCTCCCCTGCTACTACTTTTACGGCCATTCGCCGCAGATTGCTACTGCCGCCTTTCTGCCAAGCTGATATGAGTTTCAATAAGGTTTTAGCAGCTAAATCCATGCATGCTAACTCTTCCAGTGATGAAATCTCGAAAGGCCTTTTTGGCAACGCGTTCACTCTATTGCTTGAACTCATTAAACACTTGAAAGATGTGGCAGAATTAAGTGCTTCGATTGCAACAACAGCCATTGCCCTTGAGCAGCTCATGGCCTTGTAGAGCTCTGGGGAGATGCTATCTTCGTTGTCATGGCAAGCCAATATGTGCCCGTTGAGCTTCTTTTCAGTTGCTCTCATCCTGAACATGTCTTTCTCCATCTTGTTGCAGTGCCGCTTGTCTCTTAAACGGCTAGACTCCAATGTTGACGCCGCCCGTTGCAGCATGGCTTTGGTTGGCTCAGCCTCGCCCTCAAGATAATGCAGCCCAATGGGGATCAAGTGAAGGTGGCTTCTAATGTCTTCCACCCTTAGTTGAAGGTTGTTGCATGCATCGAGCAACATCACTGTGCTTTCAAGGTAGCAATTGATAATCTTCCAATTTGAGCTGCTACA
>NEWO01000127.1:313529-336866 GCA_003013225.1 Phalaenopsis aphrodite | reverse complement strand
TAAGCAAATTGAACGCGACGTTGTAGTTGAAGTATTACTTTTTATTAAGCCTTAGTCCGTAGTATTCTATTTCTCTCTGTGGGATCGATAATTAGGACTCCATTAGAGCCCTATATTACTTGAGCGATACGTATACTTGCGTTGACAAATTCGACTTTGACATTATTGAATATTATACCTATACATCTTTATTAAATCAAACACATATATATAAAGTCGCAGTCAATATTTTTGACACCGTTGCTGGAATTTAAATCTTATAGTAGCACCATCAAATTCTTGTAATTCTCGATTTACAAAAAGAAAAAGGTTGGTCATGTACTATCAAAATTTGAAGAGCAAAGTTGAAGGTGAATTCAAAGTGAAGTTGGACATCCATATTTTCATGGTCACTTGCATATGAAGATTAATTATGGTGGCAGCCAGTTGTGGATGTTTTCTTTGTGTATATGAATATGTGTGCTAGCTAAAGGGGTGGAGGGGTTGGAGCATGGTGGATACAAACCCATAAGTGTGAAGACCACTATAGTGTTAAGAGTTGTAGGAAGATGAAAGCATTGATGTGAGGCTGTTTTCTTCTCATTGATAATAAATAGATTCCCTATCTTCAATATAACAAAATGTGAGCAAAAATTTCATCGAGTGAAATATATCAACAATTGATGGCTACATATATCGAAGCTCTAATAGAACTAGTTCAAGATAAATTGGAATTACATTTGGTATTTTCACTATTGCAGGCTATAAACTTTGCTTATAAGGTTGAATTATAACAATCCAGATTGCCCAAGTTCATCCAAACTCCATGAAGAATGATTGAATCCACTCACAAGGTTGTTGTTATATATCTTATGGTTTCACCAAAACCTCTTGACAATAAAGACTAGGAAAGTATTTCAGATGTTTGCATCCCAGACACAATCCAAAGAGTATTCATACAAAAGGTAGTTGCAGTTTGTACATGTTGAATCTGAAAGGGAAGATAATTAAGAAAGAGGAATGCATCTCTTTTGTCCCGAAAAGAGTTTTATCGGCTCCCAGATTGCATGTGAAAACTAAAATACATAATGTACTAATAATTGGTGTTCCATCAAAGGAGAAGTTTATAAACATTTAGTTGTCATTAGATGCATTAAAAACAATAATTATATAAAGTTGTGTAAACCTTACTATAACGTACCACAGAACATCTACGACCTTGTTAAAAAATAGTATTTAAGTATTTGTTAATGAAAAATGTAAAGTATAATTTTCTATTGGAAAAAATTACAATTATGAAATATTATTGGATGTTATCAATGTGGAATCTTATCATATGTTATTGGGAAGAACATGACAATTTATATACAGGATCACAGGGGAATATATCATGGTTGTTCGATGTAATGAACCAAATTCCTTCCTTATTTACAAGGATGCCTCTCTTTGATTATAAATAAATTCCTACCCTCTTTCATGAAAGGATAACTAGACCTTGAACTGGAGGAAGCCCTTAGTTTAGAAAAGAAGGAACTAAGGTATAGTACTCCACACCGAAGTTAAAGAAAACGCCACCCACTCTTGCTGTTGTCGACCACCGCTCGTCGACTTTTTTTTTTACCACCTTCTACTGCCCATGCTAGTTGCAACAATGTCCCTTGTGAAATAATGAATCACCTCAGATACAGTGTAACGATGCACCTCACATATAGTGCAGCAATGTATCCCAAAGATAGCATAATAACACACCCTAAATATGGTGTAAAAAGCCTTGAAGATGGTGCAAAATGCACCTTACATGTAGTGTTGCAATGCACCTTAAGAAAATAGTGTAGCAACACGGCTCAAAGATAAAATAGAAACACCCCAAAGAAAATGCAACATGCATCGCACACACAATGTAGCAACATTCCATAACGATGGTGTAACGACATACCTCAAAGATGGTGTAACAACACACCTGAAATACGTTGCAACGACGCATCCTTCATGTGTTTCAACGTACCCATAAAAATTATTTACAATCGGTGTACTCAAGATACGATAACTTTGTCTGAACTCCTAAGTTATTTCTTTTCATTCCACCACCACAACTTATGTAACTACAACTTATGTGGTCCACAACTCATGCAGCTCCCAACCTTGATGCCTTTATGTCCTACAAACATTATCACACCCCTCAAACACCTCCAAGACTTTGGCCTTTGTGGCCTACAAACATTATTGTAGATCACCACTATGCGTTATGAGGCTTATGGACATTAGTTCATACCATCATTATAGCCTACATGATCAACTACGTTTTACGTGTTCCATAGCTCACGGGTCTCCCAATTTTGGACCCCGTAGAAACGCAAGTTATCACTGCTCACCAATATGATCTACTCGATAAATTACGAATTACATAGCCCATTACTCATATAGCTTCCAACTTTGAGTTCTGCAGCTTACAGATGTTATCAAAATTCATACATCTCGCAACTCATACCTCTATGGCCTGCAGGCGTTATCACAGCTCATGTAATTCCCCACTTCGATTTTTATGGCCTATGGACATTAACACGACTCATGTAGTGCCTAACTCTGACCTCTACAATCTATGAAAGTTATCATAGCTCACCCAACTCACCATAATGGCCTATGTGGCCTACATATGTTACGGCAACCCGCCACTATAGTTTATGTGACAAACTACGGTCTATGTGGTTCAAAGCTCATACAACTCCCAACTCCAGCCCTTATGGTCTACGAATATTATCACAACTCACTATCGTGGCCTACATGAACAACTACGACCTATGTTATCCATAACTCATTTAGCTCTCAATTTGTGCCTCTGTAGTCTACAAATGTTATCACAACTCATGTGACTGTAAACTCTAGTATCTGTAGTCTTTATACTTTATTACCAATCTCCATTACAGTTTATGAGATCAATTACATCATACATAGATCGTAGCTCTTGGAGCTCCCTATTACGACCTCTATGGCTAACCGACTCTTCTGAAGCAACCATCTACTGCCTGCATGGCCAACTACTACCACAACATTCAACTACGACTTCTACAACAAGCTTACACTACAACAAGCATCTATAATATTCATGACAGTCTATTACCTTCATAACAATCGACTATTACTTTTCTTATCTGTTACAGTTATTACTGCTAAACTACTGTTGTACAACAATATTGTAATTTCATATTCTTTAATTCAAGAGGAGAGTCAGCATATATACTTACAATTACATAATGAATTATTTCAAAATGGGTTGGGCCCCATGATTTCTTCTCTTTTTCAGGATTTTCCATTTAAAAAATCGAGGCATCTCATCATGCTTCTCTTTTATCGTATGTATATTACTCTACCAGTGTGAATATTTTCTGCACTCAACGATAAACTTCTGATCAAACTAAACATCCACAAGCTATACATCAACTAATTTTGTTTTATCCCTAATCATGTTTTAGTACTCAATATAATATATAAGCCTTCAAAAATTTATATTTGTATTTTAACTGTTAATTTTATAATACATATTTTACTTGCATATTATTTTATCAAATTAAAAAAAATTAAATGAATTAAATTCAAATGCATTAAACCTTATCTAAATAATAATCCACTTATCTTTTAGCAATTAAATTCGTGACTTCTACTAATCACTCTCTTGTTCAATATAAACCCCAAGACTTTAATTAAAAAATCTTTGAATTAAATTTATGTTGAATAATAAAAATTGCAAATTAAAAAAAAAAACATTTATTTTCTTGTTTTATTTCATCCCAAAACAATATTAAAACCTATTAAATTTCTTCATGAAGAAAAAGTATAAATGTATTACCTTTTTTTTGGCTTAAACGTTGAGACGTGGGAAGAAAAATCAAATATTAAATATATTTAGAATAATCAGACAGATTATTATTCAAAAAGATTCGGCTCCGGTTTAAATACTAAATTATCGAGAGAAATTTTTGCGGACCAAACAATTTATCTGTTGTAGGGGTGTAAACGAGTCGAACACAAGTGAGAGCGGGCTCAGCTCATGTTCGGCTCGTTTATATTTCGAGCTCAAAAAGTGTGTTCGTGTTCGGCTCGTTTGGTTAGCGAGCCGAACACGAGCTGTTCACGAATAAAGAGTCATTTTAACATTCCTAATCACGTAACCATAAGATATTAAGCGTTAAGGTAAGATTTAAAAATTATTGTTTATATTAAAATATCATTTGAATCTAATTTAATAATTTTTATTCTATTTTTTTAATTAAAAATTTTAATTGATTATAAGTTTTTGTAGCCTTGTAGTCAATTAATTTTTTTTAAAATACTACTCATCAATATATATATACATATATATATATAGTATTTCGAGCCAAAACGAGCCGAACACGAACGAACAAATATTTGTTCGTGATCGGCTCGATAACTTAGCGAACGAGCTGAACACGAGTTTTTCATGAACAGCTAGCTGTATTGACAGCCCTAATCTGTTGCTTTTATTCTTAACATTTAAAAAAAGTAATTTATTTATTTATTTTTTATACCTAAATAGAAATTTGGACTAAGATAAAAAAAGTCAAATTTAAGTTTGACCAGAAAATAATCCTACTCATTAGGGTCAAAATGAACTTATTTTTTTATTAAATTGGTTGAAAATATCAAATAAAAGCTGACTTAATTAAACATAACTTTGATTGATCCAATATAATAAGTATTTGAATCGGTCCAGTTAATTCAACGACCACATTTTATAGATAACATTAAAAATGATAATAGATTAAGAATTTGCTCACGAATAGGTTTTAATATTTATATTTTCAAGTGCACTCAACTCAAAAACGACCAAAATTTCAGTTAATTTAAATCAAAATTGTACATGGATATATATATATATATATATATATGAAAATTCTGTATTTACAAAACTAAACATCTAAATTATAAATTCTCAATTGAATACAAAACATCACAATAAAATTCCGACCCATGTTTCCTTTTTTTTTTACTTTCGTCAAATTCCAAACAATTTGGTTGTCATAAACATAGGTGTACAACAGGAAAGCGTCTCCACGAATCTAGAGGAGGTGATTGGAGATATTCGTCATACGATCCATCAATCTCATAGGACGGCCGAATGAAGTGAATGAACGCCCGACAAATACAGCTCGGTCGTGACAACACTTGCTTTTCAGTAATTACAATAATGAAAACTAGCAATCACCCAGGATGAGGTTCTTCAGTATAGACGCATAAATTGAAGGCAGATTGCTTGTCGGATTACAAAGATCACCTTCTACCCAATGAAACAATACTACCCAATGACCTTGTGTCTTCACATTCAGTCTCCACAGAATGAGCGATAAAAAATTATTCAGTCGATCGAAGGTTGTTTGGTTGATCAAATGAATTCTGGCTGACTGAACGAATTCTAAGCGACCAAATTGGGCAGTTATGTATGTAAAACACTACTCAAGGCAATTACAGAAATATATCAGCGCTAACAAGTGAGAATAAATTTTATTCAGTTATAAATATGTAAATATAATGGCTCATTAATTCTAGTAACATCCCCTTTTTTAAAAGGGGACAACCATGTTATTTACTAGATCCTACCTATGTACTATAAATAAAAGAATCATTTTCATGAAAAAGGACTTCGAACAGAATTCTCGCTAAAAATATAAAGAGTGTTCAAATCCTCTTTCTTTCTTCTTTCCCCCAATTAACAATATTCCTTGGGTGTAATCCACAGGGCAATTTAGGATTCAACATTCTGAAACGTGTGGTCAGCGTAGAATTGCGCCTTCTATAAGACGAGGAGCACGTTAGGGTGAAGGAAAATATTAAAGAGAAACATCCAACATGGAGTATTTTCGGAAATTTATACAACAATAAATCCATGAACTCCATGATTGTATGGTTAGACAAATTGCAAGGTTGGCCCAATTAGTCTTTGAGGGAATAGCACAACCTCTCCCACAACCAAATCCACCAGTACCTAAGCCTCAAGTTCAACAGGAAGCTCTAATAGCCGAGTGAATGGAATATTCTCAGTACCAGGACAGTGTGACATTCGTGGAAAAGGGAGAACTACAGCCAGGAGCAATATAAGCCTACTATTGGATGGAGAATGGATTCGCCCAATATATTTAAGATTCCCATCTTGGAACCATATAAAGGTCAAAGCGACCTCGCAAACCATATTACGTTCTTTAAGTCAGCAATTTGCCTTCTCGAGATCTCCAGCAAATTAAAATGCCGGCTTTTCTATACCACGCTAAGAGATTCTGCTCTCAAGTGGTTCAATGGACTTCCCAAAGGAATTAATAATTCTTTCAGAGAATTCAAAAAGTTGTTTTTGGCGCAATTTGCTAGCACTTAAAAGCCACAAAAGGATTCAGACTTTTTGTAGTATATAAAACACGGACCGAACGAGAGCCTATATGCATATGTTATGAGGTTCCGGAGAGAAATGATTGAGGTCCAGAACTTAGACCCGGTAGTTGTTAAGGTAGCACTAGCACAAGGACTGGAGAGTCCTCAATTCCAAGACTTTTTGGGCATATGAAAACCCAAAACATTGGTTGAACTCCTAGGGCTAGCCAACGACTGTATTGCAGCTGAAAAGTATAGGAAGCAATCGATTTCCAATGATGAGAAATCAAATTGACAGTTGGGTGGGAACAGCTCAAAGGATGATCGATGGAGAAAGAAAGATAACCCTCATCTTAAACATGAGATAGTAGCTCCTCCCGAAGAGATAAAGAAGACGTAAGAGACAGACACAAATGTAGCTGATCAAATATTTGATCTGTAGTAGAACATAAGACGTTCAAGTTTATAACAATTTAAGTTTCTATGGTTGAACTCATAGACGCAAGAGAAGACAATGATTAATTCAAAAAGGTGACTCCAATGAAATCTGGAGCTTCCCGCCAGAATCCCAACAAACATTATAAATATCAACAAGACCATGGGCACGTCACCAAGGAGTGCAAGCACCTCCATAGCCTAGTGGAGGAGCTAATCCAAGTCAGAAATCTCAAGGAGATTGTATCCTCGGAGCTCACACACGACAAAAGGGCAAGGCTCCAGTGGAAGGCAAATTGAGCAGGCCAACCCTGATCGATGCCATTCACATAATAGGAATAGTACCAATAATACTGGGAGTTGATCCATATGCCAAGCTTGACCAAAAATGAAGTTGAATGAGAATTACTGTGCTGAGCTGCTCGTTCCAAAGAGGAAGCCACATCCCCTATTCAATTTTACCTATGAAAGTCTTCTTCTAGCCAGAAATCCCTACAACGTTGTCATTACTGTTACAACACCGGTTAGCAATTATTAGGTTGGCAGTATCCTTGTCGATAGGGCTGTCAAAAAAGCTCGTTGTTCGCGAACAGTTCGTGTTCGGTTCGCCAATGAGTTTGTGTTCGATTTGTTTGATAAGTAGACAAGACGAACATGAACAAATTTTTTTCGTTCGGTTAGTTAAATGAACCAAACACGAACAGTGATGCGTTCGTTCGTGTTCGAATCGTTATTGTTCGAAATATAAAATAATTTAAAATAATTATATATAAAAAAATTTATGATATTCAATAAATTAAATTTTATAAATTATAATATATAGTAAAATAATAATAATAGTATATTAATATATTATATTAGTAATATGCTGATATATATATTATATATTTATATAATATAAGTTATATAATTAATTTATATATATTAATATTAGGGATGTCAAACTGGCTTGTTCGCGAACAGCTCGTGTTCGACTCATGTTCGATTCGTTCGTTAAGAAACGAACACGAACAGTGACTTCATGAACAATTTCAAACACGAGCTTATTTCAAACAAACTAAATTTCAAACGAACCGAACACGAACACAAGCTCTGTTCGTTCGTGTTCGGTTCGTTTACACCCCTACTTGTCGAAACTGGGATCTTGGGGAACATTTTATTCTGAGCCGAATTTGAAAAAATGAATTTGACAAACGATCGGTTAACTGCACCGGCCAGGAATGACTTCTCTCACAAATGAAAGGAGGCACTTGGAGTAATAGTGATTTATTACTTAGGGAGAAGGAGAAAATCGATTTAGCAACATGAAGGTCTTTATAAGAGTCAACACACCACCAACATACAATACAATATTTGACCACCCTCTCCTTAATAATTTTTGAGCCATAGTATCAACTTACCACAGCCGTGAAATTTCTCTATGATTGGGTGATAGTCACTATACGTAGAGATTTGGAGCAATCTCAAATGTGTTACATGCGAGCTATAGGAAGTGTGGAGCACAAAGCATCGGACATACATCACTAACGAGAATGAGGCTTTAAAACTGACGAGGCTATTATCAAAATCCCAACAGGTCTAGAGGATCCTGATAATTTTTTTTTCTAATAAGTGAGAATTTTGATGTAGGTGTCAAAGGTACATTAATCCATATTCTGTGGGAACACTGCAATGTTTTTACATTGACTTCTGTCTAAATGCCTGGCATTCCCATTGATGTAGCTTTTGATAAACTCAAAGTTAGTTAAAATATATGGTCGATGAAGCTGAAGCTCCAGTTGATAGCAACAAATTTAGCTAAACCAATTCATTAAGAAGTCAAGAACTTTTAGAAGCCGAATACATTCGAGAAGTTCAATACCCCTTTTGGATATCCAACGTAGTCATGGTGCAAAAGTCCAAAGGTAAATGGAGAATGTGTGTAAACTTCACAAATTTGAACACCGCTTGCCCGAATGACGGTTATTCACTACCCTAGATTAATCCTCTGGTAAATTCTGCAATCAAATACTTGGTCATGAGCTTCCTCGATGCTTTCCCCAAATATCCTTAAATCAAATTACACCTGGTTAATGCGAAAAATACAGCTTTTTGTATTGTTTTGTTGGAATGCCCTTCAAACTAAAAAATGTCAGTGCAACTTATCAGTGCCTAATGAACACATTTTTTTCTGAACAAAAAAAAATTGAGTTCTACATGGATGATGTGTTAGTAAAAAGTATGATTGTTGAGCAACATTTGTGTGATTGAATAGAAATCTTCCAAATGCTTAGGAAGGTTGATATGAGATTAAACCAATAGAAATGCACATTTAAAGCCTCAATGGGGAAATTCTTAGGATACCTCTCGACACTCGAAGGCATTAAGGCTAATCCCAAGAAAGTAAAAGCACTTCTTGACATGTCTTCTCCTCTGAACACCAAAGAAGTGTCAAAGCTCACCAGCCAAATTGCTGCCCTAAGTCGATTTATTTCCAAATCAGGAGACAAGTGAGTCGCATTCTTCAAAGTATTGAGGAAATTGAGAAAGTTCGAATGGATGGATGAATGTGAGCAAGCTTTCCCAAATTTAAAGAATACATTCATCTCTCCAGCATTGTTACAATGTCTGAAGCTGAAGGAATAACTTTCATTTTACTTGGGATTCAGTTTAGAAGCTATTAATTTTGTTCTCACTGAGTCAGGGAAGTGAATTCTCATTTATTATACCAATCGAGTCTTTAGAGAAGCCAAAATATGGTATCATCTTATGGAGAAACTAACATTTGCTCTTATTACTTTTGATTTTATGTTACCCTCAACTGCATAGAAGTCTAATAAATCTCTATATGTTAAAATTAAAACTAAAATTTGATCAATTAAATTTTTACTCCTATTTTTAATTTTTGTACTTGTATATTTAGGATGTAAAAATTCCTGTAAGCATGTTATTTTTATTTTTCATTCCTGCATATATATATATATATATATATATATATATATATATATATATATATATATATATATATATATATATATATATATATATATATATATATATATATATATATATATATGATGCTAAAATATTTTATCTTATTAAAAATTTAAGTTTGGTGAGGAAGAAAAATATTCTAAAAACTTGAAGTTTATTTGTTCTCAAATGTACTACAAATAAATTTGATTTTGATTTGAAAAAATAATAATGTATATGAAGTTATATGAAGGAAGTAAAATTTTGAATATAGAAATGAGAAAAAAGAATTTAGTTAAAACCTATAGTAATGAAGAAAAACTTAAAGTTAAAAACTTTTAGTGTGGAAATGATAAATATTGTGAAACTATTTTTAGTAGGAGAAATTGTATTTTTGAACAATTTAGAAGGGTTGGACTTTTATTTTCAATGCTTAAATTTCTTTTATTAAAAAAAAATTTTCAGCACTATTACTATATTTTTAAGTAAAAGATTTATATTAAAACTTTGCTTTACGGAAGGAAGAGTGGAATTCAAAATCATTAAAGGTCTATCCATATATAGTAATCATCACTAAAAAAAGTTGAAAAAGGGAGGAGAAGCTTGAGGAATATTGCCTAATCAAAAATTGGTTCCACGTCTAATCTTTTTAAAGTATAAAACTTGAGTAACTCTTAAGCTTAATGATATAATATAGTAAAGTATAAATATTCTTAATAAAAATTTATAAGTTGAGAAGATAGAATGCATAAACTCTATATTTGGAGAATTTACAATTTTTCTGAACTAGATAAAAACTCATATTTTCAAACCTCTTTACATTAAAAATTTCTAAACTCTAAGTTAGTCTCATGTACTAATGTTTTTTTTAAATTGTACTACTATATTTCTACATCTAAATTTTGAAATATTTTAAAGAAACACATTTACATAATCTACTTATTTTGGTTTTGAAAGATTAAAGTGTCACCTGAGGACAAGTAACATTTTAAGTTTAGAGGATTTTGATACACCTAAAATATATAGCCTTTATGTACACATTTTTGTATTTATTTTTGAGATATTGTGCTTTAATGGAAGGTATTTGTGTGTTTTTCTTTCAGGTACAATCAAATGGATGAAAAATAGTGAAAGCAGTGAAAAATGAACAAATTTAGAGCAAAAATGAAGGAGTGCAATTGAACTAAAAACAGAGAATGCAACACCTAAGTGCTCATGACCTCGCGCTTAAGCGCTAGAAGTAGTTACTTAATGATTCAATGAATTTGGACAAATTTTTAAAGAGGTGTTTGAAGCAACCCTTGCTGAAAAACGTGGAAAATAGTTAATGGACACGAAATTACATTCAATTAGCTTTTGAAATGAGGCAACTCTTGGAAGATTCATTCAATGTGGACACATTTTGAAGAGACACCAATGCACCTTTTGGAAAAATATAAAAGAAGACTTAGATTGACGAATAAAGAATTATCATCGCCAACCCCCTTCCAGTTGCCCATACGCCGCTGCAGCCACCCATAGCCGCCGCCACCGCTTTTCTTTTTTATTTTAAGTTATAGTTTGTATTGTAAGTGAAGGAAGAGATTCAAAGGAAATTCAAGACTTTGGTGGAGAGGATTTGAGATAAGTTTTTATCTTTGTGACTACATTTGGTTTTAATTTAGACTTCTTGTTGGTTTGCATGATTTCTACTTTCAAACTTAAGTGTGGTTGTGTTTTCTCCATGAATTCAGAACAATTTTCTTTATCTTTTTCCTTAAAATGATAAGTGATTAAGTATTGGATGGAAGTTGTGTGAAGTATTAGTCTTTAATGTTGGAAGAAATTTGTGATGATTTTAAACCTTGTACTTCATTTACTTTTTGATTTGGCCAATTAAGATGTTAATACATGTTGTAAGAACATGTAAGATCTGAGATGATATTCTCTCAGTAAACAAATGGTAAAAATCACATGAGATTGTATGGTTGAGAATGTAATTCATGTGATCGAGTACAAATAAATAGGGAAATAAACTTTAAAGGTTGTAGAATTATAGGACATTAGAGTGACAGGCTAAAGCCCCCAATTTGATATATAGTTTTAGGTTTTGATACAAGATGTTAGCCCCCTAGGAGGAGGGAGAAGAGGGAAGTCTAGAGTGAGAGTTAGGCTCCGTTTGGAGCCGCTTTTTTGCGGCTTTGCGGCCCTAAATCGCGATAATTTGATGTTTGGCTCGTAGCTTCGCTGCAATTGAAAGCTAACGCGGAAGAGAAGCGGAAAGCCATATCCTCCCCACGGCGCAGCTTCGCAGCCTGAAAAAGGCTTGTTTTGCCCCTCGCGAAAATGCCCGCGATCTTCTTCCCGCCTCGTCCCGCCCTCCTGCACACCCGCACGCGAAAAAGCCCACGGCGCAGCCTCCTCCTCGCCGCCTCTTCCTACCCGCGAATCTAATTTATTGTCTGCACACCCGCGATCTTCTTCTTCGCCGCCTCTTCCTACCAATCTCGCCCGCGGCTCGCCACTTCTTCCTGCCTCGTCCAGCCCTCCCGCACACCCGCACGCGAAAAAGCCCACGACGCAGCCTCCTCCTCGCCGACACACCCGCACGCGAAAAAAACCCACGGCGCAGCCTCCTCCTCGCTGACACACCCGCACGCGAAACAGACAGTCGGCGTAGACTCCCGCGGATCGCCCTCCCGTGCGCGACAGGTTCTTCTTCCCCGCGATCTTCTTCCCCTCTCTTCTTCCTCGACCAGGACCGCATCTTTCTTCCCCCCGCTCTTCTTCTTCCGCCTTCTTCTTCCCCCGCTCTTCTTCTTCCTCAATTGCAAGTCCCATTGGCTTCAACACTGTTTATTCCCTTAATTAGCGATACTTTCAGAAGTGTATGATCTCCTAATTGTAGTCAACTTTTTTCTATTGATATAACTTTTTTTTTTGTTCTGTACCTCAAGGACTAGGAATCACCTAATTTTTTTCTCTGTAGTCTTCTGAACAAATTGAAGATAGGTATATCCTGCCCTAAAGACCTTCATAAGATATCATTCATATATTGTAATGTTAACTATTATTATAAAAGAAAAGGAAAACTATGCTATGGTAAGGTACTTATCTCTATTTCTTTCAAAATCAAGCACACATGATCTTGTAATATCTTCCAATGTTTGTATGATTTGTCCTGACTGTTTGCTTGCTTGTGGATGATTTTAATGCTAAATTATAACTCGATTCTTCTAGTAACCTCTTTCAAATTCTTGAGATGAATATTGCATAATTTTTGCACCTCTTGCAACTTCTTTGTATTCAAGTTTATTTGAGCCGTATGTTGTATTAATTGAGAAAGAGCATGCTATTTTAATTATTTTGCTTATAGAACCCATATTGTATGGTGGACCTTTGTAGTTTTTGGTAGTCGAAAAACAAATTTCGTTGCAATACGTTCTTACTTCCATTTTGGAATTTCTTAGGTGTTTAGTGACCTTTGGCTTTTATTTTTGATGTGTCGTACATTTTTCGACTACCAAAAACTACAAAGGCTTTTATTAAGTTTGCAAACAGCAAGCCAACTTATGCCAAAACCAATCTCAGCCATGGAAAAATTTAATGTGGATTATAAGGAAAGTTCAAATAGCAGCGAGAAAGTAAAAAAAAAAGAGGACATTTACATACATAGCACAGAATTCTTATGTATTTACATACTTCAGACCTAAACTTCCATTTTTACACACACAATACTATAACCACTTTTCTAAAGTGAAATAAACCTTTTCAGGTATAGGTTTAAAGCACAAAAATATATGTGCGTAAAAATGAAAGATTAGATGTGAAATAAGTAAATACATAAGAATTCTGTGCTAGGTATGTAAATTTCCCAAGAAAAAAAAAACTTCAATTTGTTTCAGTAAACAGAAACATGACTGTTCTTAGGTTTTGAATTGCCTGGGCTTCTCAAGTAGATATTGTTCTCATTTTCATGCATTTGACCCTTAATGAGATTGCATACCTTCAGTTTCATTTACATTGCGTAAACTTGTATTCAACAAAAAATATGTAAGAATAAGTCTGGAAGAGACATGTATAGGGCACAAAAAAGAAAGAAAGGGACAGTTACTTACATACCATGCAATTCTTGTGTATTTATATATCTAACACCCAAACATCAATAAGAAAGAAAGAAAGAAAGGGGCAGTTACTAAATCCAATTAAGCATGCATTCCCCGAGAAAAAACTATTAACTGGTTGCCATTGACAGGCTCACATAAGCAACAAGCTTGTAGAGCCTAATGCAAGTAAGTCTACTAGAGTAAACTTTGGATTGTTATGACTAATTTGAGGGCCAGCTCCAGACCCCCTGATTGTTGATTTTGATCACTTTACTTTTATCAGAATTACTTGAATCTCACATTTGTACTTGTAATGTGAATGATGAGAAAAAAGATGATTTGATTGTTATATATTTTTTTAAACAATTTTTTTAAGTATATGCAGCCCAATGCTTGTAAAGCATTTTTTAATTTTTTTAAGTATATAATTTTTAGGCAGATTTACATACAACTCCATTCTTATATGTTTACTAGTGAGCTTGAGCGCAAGGTGCAAACACTTCAGACGGAGGCACAGCTTACTCTGCTACAGGTACTCTAGTTTCATCCATATAGCTAACTGAATCTCTAGTATTTTATAATTGTGTATTCCCTAAATATTTATTTACTGTGTATGCCCTAAATATCTAACACCTAAACTTTACTTTATTCTACTTTCTAATTGATTTTAATGTTGTGTTCCATGACTGTGTTTTGTTATAGTAATAACATGGAAAGTAAGCCTAAAGAGGTTGCTATACCTGCATTGTGGGAAAAAGATACGAAAAATAATATTTTGCGATCTTTGTATTAAAGAGATTGAACGGGGAAATCGACCAACGACCCATTTCAATAAAGAAGGGTGGCAAAACATTATAAAAAATTTCAAGGAATGTACAGGCAGGTTATATGACAGGTTGCAAATGAAAAACAAGTGGGACCAAATGAAGAAGGAATGGAAAATATGGAAGGAATTGAAAAAGGGTTCTACCGGTCTTTGTTGGGATCCATTAAAGCGAACAGTTGATGCACCAGAGGAATGGTGGGCTGAAAGACTTGCGGTGAGCTTTGTTTATAAACTTTTTTATTTTGTAACTTTCTATTTTGTTATAATTGAGTGTCTATCAATTTTTGTGTAGGTGGTGCTTGCTGCAAAAAAGTTTAAGCTTTCTGGAATTGAGCCTGAATTGGAGGAGAAACTAGACCGCATGTTTGGGGGAGTGGTTGCAACGGGGAACTATGCATGTAGCCCAAGCGAGACAGGGTTTGCTGGCAATGCCATGAATTTGGGAACCCCTGGAAGTTTAGTTGATTTCGTTGAAGTCCCCAGCCCAGATCAGAACGAATATGAAACTATTTCCACTTCCAAACGTCCGAGGGTTGTTGATAAAAGAAAATCTGGTACTTCTTCTCTCAGAAATGAGTTATCTGAGGCGGTTTCTTGTTTCAAAGCAGAATGTCAGTCTTCTCATTCAAGCACAATCGCGGAGACACTTAAAATCCTAAGTGCTACAGCCGAAATTTATGCAGATGAAGAGTTGTATCTGTTCGCAGCAGAATTGCTAGAAGACCCGGTCCGTAGGGATTTCTTCGTGCAGATGCCTGTCGCCCGCAGAGTGGCATATATTCGGCGTTTTTACAATCGTTTGAACAATTGATATTTTTTCTATTTTTTATCAATGGATTATCTATGTTTTTCTATTTTTTTATATCGTTTGAACAATTGATTATCATTTACACTGTATTATCGTTTGAAAACGTTTTTACAATCGTTTGAACAAATGATTATTATTTACACTGCATTATCTATTTTTTTTCTAGAGTTGTGCTCGTGAACTCTACTGTACCTTCCTAATTATTTGCAAACATTACTTTTTTAATTGTCTTCAACTCTCATATAAATGATAATTTTTTTACGGGAAATATTCAGGGATACCCATCACTATGGATGCAAATAGAAGAAGACGGATGGAAACCCACAAGGATACACAGAGAAGAAAGCGAAGAGGGATGTTTCTGACGACAATATGTTTGATGTACGAATACTATAACACGTACATTGATCGATCGCCATGCATGACATCTTCTTATATTGGCGATAAATGGGTTGGAGAGTTGCTTGTGGGGCACCCAACGCGCTTTTGTAATATGTTTCGAATGAGCCAGACAATATTTATCGATCTTTTGGACTTACTCGTAGGATCTCACGGTCTTCATGGATCCTCCAAGACCAATCCACGTGAGGTGCTCGCAATAACATTGTTCATATTATCCCAAAACGAGTCTATACGAGGAGCGATGGAGCGATTTCAACACTCATCAGAAACAATAAGCAGGTATTTCTCAATCGGATTGAGCGCCCTTGTTAGCTTGTCCTCTCATGTCATCAGACCCTCAGATTATAAGTTTGAGCAGATACCAGTTGAGATAGCACGTGATGCACGATATATGCCCTTTTTCAAGGTATTCTCTCGGATTCATTATAGTTAATTCTGTAAGGGCAAGCAATGATATGTCAAACCTAACATTTACTCATCAGGACTGCATTGGTGTGATTGATGGAACACATGTTGACGCACGTATCCCAAATAGTGATAAGGTGGCATTTATCGGCCGTTGTGGTAGCCCTACCCAAAATGTCATTGCCGTCTGCGACTTTAACATGTGTTTCACTTTTGTTATGGCTGGCTGGGAGGGCAGCGCACATGACAGTCGAATTTTTAAATCTGCTACACGGGATCCTAATAACAACTTTCCACATCCACCTGCAGGTATGCTCGGGATCTAACTCATACAAATTGTTCAATTTATTATGCAATTATTACTTAGGATCCCTAAAATAACTTGAATTTCCGTACTAATTGTTTCATTTATTAGGCAAGTATTACTTGGTTGATGCTGGTTACTCATTGCAACGAGGGTATTTAAAGTCATTCCCTGATACGAGATATCACATACCAGACTTTGCACGTGCAAGTAACGTCACACGAGGAAGAAAGGAAATGTTTAATAAAAGACATTCATCGCTTCGTGGTGTAATTGAGAGGACTTTTGGTGTCTGGAAAAAGAAATGGGTGATACTCCGTGATATGCCTCCCTACATTTTTTCGAAGCAGGTACAGATTGTTTGTGCTACAATGACACTTCATAATTACATAAGAAGACATCATTCCCGTAGTAATATTAACTTTCATTTGGCGGAAGAGGATGAAGAAAATGTGCATTCGGAAGCATTTGAATACCGGCTAGGTCAGTCTTTCACAGAAGAAGAGACCGAGGCTTCCATTGCCTTCACCGTTGATGGGGAAGGTGCAAGCGAGACGGCAGAGCTGAGGGAACGAATTACTGATGAGATAGTATGCCTATGAATGAAGAATTTGAGAATTTATTAGTTAAAAATTATTAAAAATACTATTGATGAAGAGTTTATTCTTTTTTTTCAAAGTAAAAGCCTGATATGGAAATTACACTTATAAATCGATCTTTTTTTGTGGTTTTGTGCTTACTTTTTACTTAACTTGTCTGGTTAAAATGAAAATCTTATGTGCTATGTTTGTAAATAAACACATTTAAATCGATTTTTATTGGTGGTTGAAGTCTGTCTTGGTTTCATCGAAAGGAACGAGTTTATGATTGCCCATTTTACTTGACTTGTCTGGATAATATAAATAATGCAATATTTATTTAATTTGAAGTGATATTTGTACCATAATATGGAATGATTTATCAGAGTAGTGGCAACTTTATTTCTTATCAAAAAACAAAACCAAATGCAACAACACTTTCATGTTCAACATTAATTGAACTGTGCTAGATATCCTACCCTTGACTAATAGGAATGTATAGGAATAGCTTTTTTGGTTGATGTTAGAAGATGCTTGCTTGCATCGACAGGCTTAAATAATATGAACATGAAAGTGTTGAATAGCTTTTATAGTTATTTTTCATTACGCTTTGGTTTTGCGAACTTAGGATTTTTTTTGTCAGTGTTTGTGTTGAAATTGATCTGGGTGTTTTGTGGCTATAAGTTGTGATTTGAGATCTGAGCGGCTTACTTAGTGGTTCGCTTGGAGAAAATTCATTGGTAAAGGTATTGTATAACTGCGTTGCTGATTGATTCTGATTTTTCTCCATCAGCAGCTGATGTTGCAGAGCTCCTTTGTTCAGCAATTTTTTTGGTTTTGCAGAGTTTTTCTGCTTAAAGGATTATGATATGATGTGTACTGCATGTTCTTCTGCGCTTGATTCTAGGTTTTCATTGTATTTTGCTATTTGTTGGTGTTCGATTTTGAGGGTTTATATTGCAAGATCGTTTTTTTTAAAGATGGGGATGCATTACACTGAATTTCTGAAAGTTACTGCAAAGATTGTGCATTTTTTTCTCTGATGATCAATCTCCTCTTGGTTCTCTTATTTCTCCTAACCTCACCTTTAAATTATGTCTGAAACTCCTTAATACTAATTCTAGACTAGTAAATGAACTCATTGTTAGTTTACTTGAGTTTCTCTCTTCTTCTCTATGTTCTTATTTGGCAAGTGTTTCACGGTACAGCAATACTATGGAACACCTTGGCTTAGATGCTGGAATTAGAAGTTTTATGGAGAATCATAACGTCATTTAATTGTTGAACCTATGGCATGTAATTCATTTTTATTTTCTTTACAGAACAAAGCTTACTTTATGTACTGATTGAATGGAGAGTTTCTATTTGCATTGCTTTGAATCTTGAACTTACTGTATTCAATTTTTTATTTACTTCAATTGCTTGGTTACTTCTTCTCTATGTTTCCTTTTTCAAGTATAGGTGATAATTCTATATCGTACAAGCTCGTCTTATTTGAATATATCCTGTTTTAACATAAATGCCACCCAATTCCAATGTATTTGCATATCTAACACCTAAACTTTACTTTTTACACTTATGCTACAGCAATCTTTTATATCACTTTAAAAATACCACTAATGTAACTTTGAAAAGTGATATCTCCTTTTCATCCTTTTCATGCATATAGAAGGTGGCATGTATGTAGAAATCGAAGTTTAGGTGTTAGATATGTAAATGCATATGAGTTAAATGGTATGTATGTAAATCTTCCTTTAATTTAAGGCTGGGTCCAAAGCATTGCTTTGGTGTTTATGTATTGACTTGAGGTAATAAGTTTTGAGTCATAAAAACAATCTTTCAGTTTTATATAATATTGCATTCATCAACCAATCTTTCAATAACTTGCATAAAGCAAATGATTCGAGATGGGAAGCCAGCAAATACAATTTTTGAAACTATTAATCAGTTTTCCCTGTTTCGAGCGCTTCGTTTTCCCTTTTTCCCTTTTTCCCTGTTTCAAGTGCTGCTGTAAAGCTTTCCTGTTCAAACTAACCAGCAAATACATTTTTTGAAAAAGATTCTTGGCAAATGGTGGGTGCTTCTGATTTCACATTGAACAAAGGTGAATCCGATTCAGTGTGTCATGTCCGTCAACAAATTTATGCAATGTTCTGATTGTGCAATTTGGTGAGAATTTAAAAGATAGTTGGAAGTGGGTGCTAGTCTTTATGTTTACAATGTTTTAAGCGTTATGTATGCAGTTATCCCTACTTTATGCTGATGGGGCAAGATGGAGCTGTGAACTTCAATGCCATGTAAATAGAGCAATAAACCCATTAATCCTAAACCATGATATCTCTAGAGGATTGAGATGATGCTAGACTTTGAAGAAGAGTATTTGGGAAGTTTTTTTTGTTGATATTATGTAACAATCTGAATTATCATCCATCGATGACATCTGATATTATGTAACTTATTTCTGGATGTCATCTGATATCATCTTGTTGTGTCTTACTGGTTATTTTTGTGATTAGAGTTTATTATATTCCTATTAGGTGTTTATAATGTCTTTATATTCTATAAATGCCCCGACAACGGACATGCAGATGATGGTGTAAATTATATCATGCTGTTAAACGCACGGTATGATAAGATTCATGTTGTTGTTCAATTTACGTAATATTTTCTCCGTTCAAAGAGATTTAAGATACACAAAATGAGTGAAATGAGGAACATGACTTCACTCCCTTGCCCTGAATAAATTTTTGGAGTTGTGGAGTTTTAGGCAAAGTTCGAAGTGTGGTTGTTTGGGATCATTTGTATTGTTATAATTTTTTTTTCTTTCTTGTTTTTAAAACTTGTTGTTCATAATTATTTTTAAAAATAAAATTTTAATTTTTTCAAAAATAGTTAATAATTCTTTCTAAGAAATTTTTAGTATTTAAAAAAATTGTATTTTTTTAACATAGTAAGGGTTGGTTAGGGTAGCATGCTGTTACAGTCTTCTTTTAAACAGTTTTAATGAACAGGGGCAGGATAGTCATTTCTCCAGAAAAAGCTGCCCCACAGCTGTTTTCACACAGCTGCACCAAACAGATAGTCAGTTTCCCCGCAGCAGCTTTCTGGGGCAGCGCAGCTGCAGCCGAAAAGCTAAGAAGCTGCAGCTGCGCCAAACAGACCCTTAGTATCTTCCCTACCTAACCCTTCTTCAAGACTATTCAAACTTTAAGTTAGTGAATGTTCTTTATAGCATATCTAGTAAGGGTAAAGAATATTATTGCTCTTATTTGGCACAACACAATTTGAATACTTCCACAACAG
This sequence comes from Phalaenopsis aphrodite, assembly GCA_003013225.1. Taxonomy (NCBI): domain Eukaryota; kingdom Viridiplantae; phylum Streptophyta; class Magnoliopsida; order Asparagales; family Orchidaceae; genus Phalaenopsis; species Phalaenopsis aphrodite. Next base: position 316,414 of record NEWO01000127.1, on the reverse strand, counting down.
AATTCACATACTTGTTACTGGTTCATGATAAGAAAAAAAATATTTTATTTATATTGTCTTCATCTTACAAATATTTAGTTAAGTTTAATTAATTGTTTACTTTTCTTTCAATTATAAAAAATTTACAAAAAAAATCAAACTTTCATTCATATTATTGAATCTATAGTTTGAGTAAGAATATTTTGCTAAGTAGAATTTGTTATCTAATTTCTTCTGATTTTGGTTGCATATTGTTTATTGTCCATGTGAGTTTGATATTCGGGGTTTAATCAAAAAGTCTTCTATTACTTGATAATGATACGTATACTTGTGTAGTATATCATATTTAAGTATAATAATTGCATTCTTATTTGCTTTGAAGTCAAACTTTTGTCTAGTTGTTACTGGTGAACAAGTTTTTGGCGTCGTTGCAAAGTAAGAATTATAAGTAAAGAAAAATTAAGAATATAATCGCATACATCCCATTGGCATATAAAAGTTTGTGATCAATAGCTCATCAAATAGACATCAATTAACAAACGTGTAGTAGATATCAAATATCACAACAGATAAACTAGAAACCATCAGATAACCATAGAAAAATTGTCAGAAATCTGTATAATTAAAAAATAAATATCCTTCTTTATCATTACCATTTTCACATCTACAATCGTCACACGGACAAATTCAATGATATATCAAACAACACAATGTATCAATTCAAGCAATTGTAAAACTAAAATCACAAGAATGAATTTAAGAATCAAACACAGAAATAAACAAAATGCATTGAAACAAACAAAAAAGAATATTTGTACATAAAATAAGATGTCACTGTAAATGTTTCAAATAAATAAATACAATTAATAAATTTTCTTAATCCTCCTCAATTCCCTCATCATCATATTTCTCAAAATCATCCATAGTTGACTATTATCCTTTCTTCTTTACCCAATGTCAGAACACAACAAATTCTGATTTCATTTTGACCTCCAACTCTGACCTTATTTGTGCAAGTCGGGCAACAACTCTAGTCTCAATATCTACGATGAATGTAACCTACCTACGAACCTCATCCTCTTGGGTGTTAGAAGTTGATGCTTTAAATGCACTAGACAGTTGAGTATCATATGCCTGCACCTAGGACCTCAATTGTAACTTATCCCTTCTTCTTGCCTCAAACAGCCTCCCACCACAGCTTGTACCTGGGATCGTAATATTGCCTGACTGCTAGGTTCAGTTGTCTTAGACCTTTTGGAAGGTCTCCTAAAAAAGTTCTTAAGGAAATTTAGATGATAAATAAACTTCAATAATTATTTGAATTATATACTAATTAATCATATGAATTAATTGGGTAACCTGATATTTGCATTCCATCCAGGCTTGGTCCAACTGCCGCTTATAGGTGTGCACGTAGAACTTGACAAAATTGAGCTCTCGTCCCAACTCAAAAGACTGTAAGTGTAATAAAATAGTTAGCATATATTTAATTTATGATAAAATTTAATAAAGATCCTAATGACTCGGGATAATGGAAATTCATTAGCATCTTGATCGGATTAAGTTGTTCCACTTATTTAAACTCCTTGATAATGTAGGTTTATTCTAGGGTTAGGACTTTACTTCCATCTAAATTTTTTTCTAAAACTATCCTTCCTCTTAGTCTATGATCAAATTCAAATCTAAAATCTCCAAAGCCAATTCCAATTCCAACTTCCAATCCCGACCTCCAACCTAAACTTCAATTCTAATCTTAAAGCTTAATTTTGTATCTCAAATATCAAATTCCAATATCAAATCCTAACTTGCAATCTCTAACTTTCAAATCCAACCCTACAATTTCAAGGTCTCAAATCTTCAACCTTCCAAATTTAAACCCCAAACCCAAATTTAACAAACTTTAACTAAACTTCACTAACTTTAACAACTTTTAATGAACCTTAATTAAACTCAATCAACCTTAACAATTATAATCAACATTAACCAAACTCTAATTAGCTTTAAGAAATTTTAACAAAACTTACAATATATAACAAGCTTAACAAAACATAAAATGCTTTACAAGTTCTAACAATATTAACTAACTTTAACAAAACTTAACAAATTTTATAATTCTAACCAACAATTACAAAACTTGATCACTTTTAACAACCCTCACCGACCTTAACAACCTCAACAAAACTTAAAATACTTTAACAAGCTCTAACGACATTAGCCAACTTTGACAAAAAAAAACAAATTTTGGCAATTCTAGCCAACTTTAACAAAACAAAACCAGTTTTAACAACTCTATAAATTTTTAACAACCCCAACCAATTTAAATGGACTTCAACTAATTTTAACAAACTTTAACAAACAAAATAAATAACCTTAAAACATATTAAACCATTTTAAGATTAAACTTTTATTAACCTTAAAGCAAACTACAAATTTTCAAAATAAACCTTAAATAATCTTAAATAACCTTCAAATAAACTTCAAATAAATTAAAAAAAAATAAAATAAACTAATAAACTAACCTGCATAACTAAAAATAAATCTTAATTAATCTAATCAAATCAGCTCAAATAACCTTGCAAATCAGATCCAACAAACTCAAGTTCACATCTCAAGTGAATAAATCTAAATTAAATTCACAATTTTCAATCCCCAGGGTGTGCTTTCTTCCCATAATTAGTTAACCCATCTTCTATGCATTTCCATAACGCATTGTTAGTAAACTGCAAGTAACAACCCTTTTAATTCCACTCGGGTCTTTTCAAAACCTTGAGTCTATCAATATGAGTCCTAAACATCAATCTCATAGATACTGAAAAAACATACTCGACATAAGTCAAAATATTAATCGAGAATATTCTTAGGAATCACAACTCTTAAAATATGATTAACTATGAGGGTTTGCTCTC
>NEWO01000127.1:236729-305688 GCA_003013225.1 Phalaenopsis aphrodite | reverse complement strand
TATTACGACAGATTCTTTGATAAATTGATTCTAATTTATCTGCTCTTAATTCTTTTCCTTATGTATTTTATTCTCTGTCATAGCTTGATGATTCTCAATCTTTATTTAAAGCAGTTGCCTTCTATTGACAGGAAGAATTAAGGAAAACTTAATTAATTAAGATTTACCAGATTAATTTCCCGCCCCTCCTGTTATAGAGAAAAAGGCAATGAATTTGATAGCTTACCTTAATGAGCTTTATATGGGTCATTAAAGCATGATTCCATGGAATCACGAAATTAAGGATTACCAAAACAAGCTGGATACTGTGAAGCTTTAAAAGGGGCTCATGATTACAGGGATGAGAATTACTCTCCAAACAGTTTAAAGTTATCTTTTCTTCTTCTTGGTGTGACTCTCGGTTTAGAAGAGAGAGAAGGTGAGAGAAAGAGAGAGAGAATTCTTTCCTGTCGAGTCGACGGTGTAATCCTCAAAGCTAATAAAATCTTCTGCAGCTCCGTGGACGTGGGCAATTTGCCGAACCACGTAAATCTTGTGTCGCCTTTTTGGTGTGATTTTTCTCAATCTATTTTTCGCTTTATGGTCGTCGTTTTTTCATAACAAAGACCCACATCCGAGGGCTTGAGAACAATGTAAAAGATCATAAGCTCAAATTCTATTTCACCTCCATGAAGGATGGTTGGCCGATCGACACAACACCGACCCACATCCCGCATATATGAGGTGCAGCTGGAGGCACAGAAGGTTGAGGTGAAGACACTCGAAGTGCAACAATATCTCGAAGCCCCAGTTCCAACAAGGTGTTGGCTTTCGACACCTACGACAAGATGCATGAGGCCAATGGGAGGCTTCCAATGTAATGCCCTCCAAGCAGAGCGAAACGCGACTCGAGTTGTTGAGGCACAAAAGAAGCTGAAAGAGGATCTTCCAGATATGGATTTGGTCAATTTGATTTCTCATTCTAATAGGGTAATCCATAAGATAGCGACTGATGAGCTAATCCTCATTAAGAGGCCAACCTATCATAGGAAGATGATGTGTGTGCCTCTTCTCTTTGCAAATTCCCACGGCAGCGACGGGCCAACTTGTGGCGTGGAGTCCAATCGAAGCAAACCGAGCCAGTAAAAGGAGGGATCGTCACGCGACCCCATGAAAGTGATGTTGCTTAGCATCTGTCCTCTTCTCGAGCAGTGATTCACCCCCCCCTATAGATGGGGAGTATCTTTGCCAATCAAACATCCTTTTCGGGTGGGGATGAAACATCGGAGGAGCAAATGGAGAAATCAGTCGACGAGACCATCTCATCAAAACTATTTCGCCTGGAGGCAAAGTGTCAGTGTAAGGGGAAGGTCCCTACAGAGGAGGCAACCCCTCAAAAGGGTAAGCACAAGGGCGTTGCTTCTTCCAAGGATCTGAGTTGAAGTGAATTCCTCTACAAAAGCGTGGGCGAAAATGAGGGGGAGTAAGGGTGACTGGTGTGCTTTCATTGATTTCTCAAAAAATTGAAACTTTGGTAAGTCGATCGTTGCTCGATATGTTTATTCTCTGGATGTGGTGATCAGTTCCGCGAGCATGGCAGAGATTTTACACGAATGAATCCAAATGAGTTGTCATGAGAGACAACCGCCTCCATGCACTCAACAGGTAGACCACCCACACCTTGGCAATTTCCTGTCGTCATGCAAGACAAGATTGAAAAGAGGGCATATGAGCTCAAGGTGGAGTCGAACAGGAGCAACACCTAGTACATGACGCTCCACCGGGATCCGGATGGCCTTGATGAAGACGATTGAGGAGTTTGCAGACAAGCTTTCGTCCAGTGCCACCCAAAGGGCCACCCTCCATAAGAAGTTTTGAGCCGGAATACAGCTTTGCCTCGAACATTTGGTGGAGAGCAACTTGATTCCCTCTAATTGGTCAAGTATGAAGAAGTTCTTTGAACTAGAGATCGACTCCAAGTCGGTGAAGGTGAAGGCAACCAAGGCAATCGGAGCGACTGAATTGGTGGGAGATCGTTGAATGTGTGACACGTGCCCCTACCCCCCCCCTTTTTTGCTTTTATTTTCAATGAATCAAAAAATTTTATAGAACATTTTGCATATATTAATGATAGTTTTAGTCACACCCGGTCTCCTCTTTTGCCCCGCCCCTTTTGAAGATATTTTGTGTTGGGCATGCACCGAATAGATCTGAGTCAAGACATACTCTACGTGAATAATCCAAGTGACCGACTATTGAGTTGCTTGAAAATAAAGTGGTATTCAGTTCACGCCAAATAACTATAATTTTGCAAGTAAATGTGTTTTAGTAGCCCATATAATATGATGTCTGACCCAAATCTTACACCACCCATGTCATCTATAACCTCTCGATTAAGTCGTCACTTAGATGTGTCGTGTCTTTCACCAGACATATTAAGTGGATCTTATTGCTGTCTTCGCGGGTGATTTGCGTGCTACTCAATATGGGCTCTTCCAACACATAGGGGAGAATTTAGCCACCAGGGCTTAACATGTGTTTCAGGGATGAAAGACATGGGGGTTCTGATAGAGAAGGGTGGCTTCTTGATGAGATAAAGTACTGAAATTTGCCATTGATGTTTGGCCCAAAAATATAAGGCGGATGTTTTGTTGAAATTTTAAAAGATTTATGAGGCATTGGTGGTTAAAATACCAAGACCAGTTTAGATTAGACTAGTTTGAACTGATTTGAAATATCTCTCTAGAAAAGTGGCTTAAGAATAAGTAAATGAATAGAAATGATTATTGGTGATTAGCTTAGAATGTGTACTTATGATATGGAGTAAATAAGGGATTTTTTATAGTGTTTACAATGGTGCTTAGGGTTAGGGAACAAAACTAGTTCTTAACATGCTTTGGCTTTGACCAAGAGCTATCAAGAGGGGTTTCAAATTGTTGTGAGGTTTTGGTTATTGGTTTGTTGAAATTATAAGAAGCTCAGGATGTGGATGAAGTGTGGTGAAAAGTTTGGGATTTTGGCCATAAACAATTTCAAATAGTAAAGTTTTGGTTGTCCTAGAAATAGTATTGTTATATGCAAATTCAAAGGTGCATAGATGCAAGTTCCAATTTCCTAAACTCTTTCCTACAAGGCATCCTAAAAGATTTCCTAATGTTCAATTAAGTACCTCTGTTAAGCCATTTGTTTGAGAATGAAAGGCGGATGAGAATTTTAATTTTGTGTCTAATAACTTCCAAAGAGTTTTACAAAAATATGAAACAAATCAAACAACACATTTGAGCACAATGGTTGAAAATAGGCCATATCAACGACAATTTTCTTAAAAAATAATCGAGCAATATAGGAAGCATCATCGGTTTTAGAGCATGGCAAGAAATGGGCCATCTTTGAAAAGTTGCCAACAACAACAAATATGATATCATGTCGTCGAGCTGTGTGTGGTAATCCTAAGATAAAATCCATGGAGAGATCTTCGTAAGGCCGGTACCGACAACGCAACATATTGAACAGATTTTTTTAATGATTTGGCTTGTTTATAAGTCAAACATTGGGCTACTAATTTTTGACATCTATCTTAATTGAAGGCCAAAAAAAACAGCTTTCTATTAAACAAAAGTTCTCATCCTTTCCAAAAGTATCCAGCTATTCCTCTAGAATGTAGCTCGAAGATTAAAAATTCCCCAAGTGAAGTTCTAGGAATACAAATTTGTTTTCCTTTATATAGATATCCATTGATAATAGAGAATATTCTTTGAAGAGACAAAAGTTTATCTATGTTTTCCATATAAATTAGATTAAAGTCATGACACGGAATACTCATCTTTCATCTGATCAAATTCTGAAATTTTCAGTTCTAGGGAGCTTATAGTTAAAGTCACCCTAGATAAAGCATAAGCAGGTTTATTTTCAATTACAGTTTTATGCTTGAGAACAAAATAATAATCTTGAAAAAATTCAACCCATTTAACATGCCTATGGCTTAACTTTCATTTAGTATTATTGAATTTGAGGGCATGATGATATGAGTTAAGAATGAACCACTTATGTAAAAGGTAATGAAGTCAGTATCTCAAAGATTAAATGATAGCATAAAATTTTCTATTATATGTTGAATATCGTTGTTTAGCTTTATTCGTTTTCTCACTAAAGAAAGCTATGCGATGATCTTCTTGACTTATAATTCAACTAATTCCAATCCAAGAAACATCACAAGTTACCTCAAATGCTTTAGAAAAAGCATGCGGCCTAAGTATAAGAGTAGAGGTTATTAAAACCTTAACCTCTGATCTAACGTATTTGGTGTTGCAGGAGTCCAATGAAGCTTCTCAAGTTTCAAAATATTAGTTATTGGGGCAACTGTACTAAATTCTTTGATGAATCTCCTATAAAAAAGATATATGCCATGAAAATTGTGCGCATCAGTGAAATTCTAAGGTGAGCACCAGTCTAAGATTCCCTGAACGTTGGAAGGGTCAAGCTTGATTCCAGCAGAGGAAACAATAAATCCTAAGAAAATCACCTCAATTTGTAAAAAGAACTTATTAAAGTAGATGTACAACAGTTCTTTCTTGAGGGTTTCAAATACTTGTCTAAGCTCTTCTAAATGATCTATCTCACTTCGGCTAAAAATAAAGATATTATCAAAATAGACAACCAAAAATCTTCTTATTAAAGGTTTTAAGATATTGTTCATTAACCTCATAAATGTCCTCAGAGCATTTCAAAGTCAAAAGGGCATCACCAACCATTCATAAAGTCCATTGGGGATCTTAAATGCATTTTTCCACTCGTCTCTTAAATGAATCCTAATTTGGTGATAATCACTTCTTAGATAAATTTTAGAAAAAAACTTTGCCCCTAATATTAAATCCAACATGTCATCCAGCCACGGAATAGGAAACATATACTTGATAATGATCCTATTAATGCCCGACTATCAATACACATCATCCATGTGTCATCTTTCTTTGAAGTTAGTAATGCTGAAACTACAAAAGGGCTAAAACTTTCTTGAATAAATCATTTCTTAAGTAAGTCCTCAACGTGTCTCTTTAGTTTGGCATCCTCAGTGGGGTTCATATACAATAGTGGGAAAGGTTGGGGAGTTGTGAACCGATGATTAAGTCAATGACTTGTTGAATGGTTCTAAGAGGGGGCAAACTATCAGGTAGTTCATTAGGTGCAACATCACTAAATTCTGAAAGAAGAGTTGAGACCACAGCAGGCATGTGAATCTCATTAAGTTTAGATGTTACTTCTTTAACATGCAATAAATGTAGGAAGGGCATATCAGAAAACTCCTTTTTTATGGTTTCAAATCCAGCAGTTTGAATTTTTAAAATTGATGGAGTAGACGAAATGTTTAAATCAAGTTCAGAAATAATAATGTTATCTGTAACAATAGAATTTCCTACAATCATTAAATGGAGCTTAGCACCTTTCTTAAGAGTGGGTTTAGGTCGTTGAACAGAATTGGTTTTATGAGGTGCTATGTTGGTTACCTTTTCTAAAGGTTTGACATGAATTAGCTTAATATTTTTATTTTTTAAAAACATAATATTTTCTCTATCATAATGGACTACATTCAAGTCATACAACAAAGGTCTACCAGTAAAATGTGAGTAGCAACCATAAGGAAGACATCACACCATATTTGATCGTCATAACTACCAGAGATATATGATTGACCCAACTAACATGAAAAGGTTCACAATGCGGAGCAGTCTTAAGATTGGCTCTAGTAATGGCCAGGGTTGAAATGACATTCATTAAACTTCCTCCATCAATAACCAACCTAAATCTTCTAACATTACAAATAGCAGGCATGCTAAAAATATTCTTTTTTCTCTAATCTTCAGTTTTATTTTTTATAACAGTTAAACATTCCATGCATTTATCGAAGGGTTATTAAATAATTTTAAGTCATCGTCAAAAAGAGGTGTGTCGTCATAAACTTCTTCCATGTCATCATCAATAGGGCTTTCAATTTCATCCATGAAAAGAATATCAGTTTTACATTGGTTTTGCATGACCCTTTTTGTGACAATTAAAACACATGATATCTTTACTATTTCTTGAACTCTCGTCATCAAGAGCTTTGGGATGTTGAGTTTGACTAGGAGGACGAGTAGTTCCAACAAAGGGTCTATGTGAAGAAGTGGAGGGTGTTCGTCCTTTTAATTTTGAAAGAGAGGTGGATGTTCTTTAATTTTCTATTAACAAAGCATAATGAAAGGCCCTTCTAGGGTTTATGGGTCAAATAACTCAGCTTCATTTTTAATGTCCGCCCAAAGGTTAATTACAAATTTATTGGTCAATTGTCAATGCAATCAGCCCTGACAATTAGATCTTCAAAAGTGCTGAAGTATTCATTCACGGAAGACTAACTTGACTTAATTTGAATAATTGCACATGTAATTTTTTATCATGATGTCTAGGACAATATTTAGTTCTTAACATCTTCATTTCAATCCAGTGAGTGTTCCTTCCAAAACTCCATTCTTTAGCTAATATAGTATTCCAACTTGTTAGCATGACCAATCAATTTCATTTTGACAAATTCAACTTTTTAATAATCATCCATCTTATGTCAATAAAAAAAACCATCCATTTGGACTAACCAATCTAACAATTTATTAGGATTCATGGGTTTCAACATAGGATAGAGCTTCAACTTTAACTGCCCTAGAGAGTCATTAAAGTCATCATTATTCGGATAAGGATGGCCCCTTCTTCCTCCATCCTTAAGATTAGGTTGTCTTCTACGAAGTTGGTCTTCTCCTAGCTCTAAATATGAATCATTTTCTTTTAATGAAGTAATATGAATTTGGGTAGACTGTGTGGTAGAGGATTTATTATTTTGAAGCAGATGTAGGATTGTTTGCGTTTGATCTTTTAAACCTTGCATCTGATGTTTAGTATCCTCAAATAATTATCTATTCTTAGTATCACTTTCATGAATCCTAAGATCTAAAATATCAACCATTTGAGTTAAATTTTCAATTTGATTTTAGGAAACAGAATTTGGTGCCATGATGTTTTTTTAAATAGGGATGAGAGGGAAAAGGCTATAGACGAGAGAAAAAAATGAAATGTATATGCAAAAATAAAGAGAATCTTCAGCTACCAAAACTTTCAAGTGAGAAGGTGGGTGCAAAAACCACTTACGTCTCAAGCTCTCCTTAAATAGTTTAAGTTTTTTTTATAAAATCCTTTTTAGCATCAAATACACTAACTTTTATATGCATATACTCTTAAGCATTATTTTTTTTAAATGAAGTTTACCTAAATCTACAAACCTCAAGTCCTTAAGATGACAAAGTTCTTCAAGTTTTGACATATAGTTTACCACAAAAAATTAACATAAGAAAAGAAAGTAAACAACTTAATATTTTAATTGCATCATGGAAGGATTGTATTTTTTTTAAATGGAGCACTCCCTTAACAAAGTTTTTACTCGAAAAAAAAAAATTTAGGGATAGGTTCACACAAGGGATGTAAGTCAGGATTTATAGCAGAGCTCGCTAATTACACTCCATACTTGCATCATAGTTTTGGAAGAAATATACTAGATGCCAAACCATTAGAAAAATAAATCTATTATTAGAAGAAATTCACTAAACTCAAACCTTTTCTTGAAGTAACTCAAAGCTTGTAGAGACAAGTCCAACGTAAAGAATTTCTTCTTAGATGTCCAAAAGTTCTGACCAAATCAGCTCCTTCCCGCATATGATGGATGCGGGTGACCTTCGATAAAATAAAGTACTAAAATTTGCTACTGATATTTGGTGTTAGATTTGAAAATGTAATATGGAGATTTTGGTGGGATTTTAAAAGATTTATGAAGGAATGGTGACTAAAATACCAAGACTAATATGGATTAAGCTAGTTTGAACTCATTTGAAAATCTCTTTGGAAAAGTGGCTTAAGAATGGGTGGATGGCTAGAAATGATTACTAGAGGTTAGCTTAGAATGTGTACTTATGATCTGAAGTAGATGGGGGATTTTAAATGGGTTTACAATGGTGTTTAGGTTTAGGGAACAAAATTAGATCTTAATATTCTCTTGCTTGGCCAAGAATATTAAAAGGGTGTTGGAATGATTTTTAGGCTTTGATTGTTGGTTTGTTGATATTATATAAAACTTTGGATATGTTTGAAGAGTGGTGAAGAGTTTAAGAGCAAAGTGTTTTGGAGGATAATGAAAAACTTAAAAGAATAGCCAATATAAATACCTAATCTCACCAAAGAAAACGCAAAACTTAAAGCCACCAAGCAACAACAGAAAATTCTCACTCAGATATTTCATTTAACAACTAATCCAAAGCATTACATATCAATCATATTTATAGGGATTAAAATGAAAAAAAATCAATAAAAGGATGATGAAATTTTAAAAAGGTGGTAGGTAACAATTAATGAAGGAATGAACTAACCACCTTCCTAATTTATTATTTTTTTATGACCGGCCCTAAAAGTCACCAAATTTAAAAATTCAGACATCTGGAAACTAAAATTAAAATATAAATAATATAATACAAATTCAAATATTTCATCTTGATATGGATTTTATAATGGTCTTTGAATTGGCTCTACTTTTTGGGTTGTTTGGGCTCTTGTAAGCAGACCTTTGACTTCATCTAGACAATGTGCTACATCAGGTACTATGATGTTTGAGCGTTGCAAGGTGGATGGATAGTAAACGAGAGACAACCAAATAATGTGCTTAGTGAGCCCCATTCTAGTCAATCGATCTTCTATCAATTAGGTGTTGATATCATGCGGGTTGAGTTCCCTGAGAGTAAGATGTGGGCCCCTTGCGAAGGTGAGAGTTTTGACTGACATACATTGAGGGAGCGTCGTAGGTGTTTAGTATTTAATACTTGGGGATGTCGTGTCACCAAATCATTGGTCCGTTAAGAGTCTTAATAAATGCACTGATCATGCCTTCTCTCTCAGCTGTCTCATAATTTCTTGTAGAATCCCTTCCAACCTGCACACAAAGCTGAAATATACATTAGAATCGCCCATGTAGGGTTCCGACAATTAATAAATGAGGACTAAGGATGGTGGCAAGGATGAGCTTAATGGCCTGAACCTGCCACCGTTCAAATTTTGAAACTCCTGTTCATTAGATTCCAGAAGGGAGAACTTCTTGCACGCCGACTATGGAGGTCAATCATTTATTGAGTCTGAGTCTGAGTGCATAAGAAGTGTGTCCATTTTTTCCATGCATGTACACTCCTAACAGTGAATCTGCATCCGCATTTCTTGGTGTATTGAACTTAGGCCTAGGCGTCGGTCAGAATTGACTAGATTGTCTGTTGAACTATTTAATTTAAATTACAACATTTTTTGTCTTTTCTGTTAAGAATTATAATAGGAAATAATTTATTCCTATAAGAAGTTATGAGAAATAAATTATTTTCTTAATATAAGGAGATATTTTCTTTCCTATTTTATATTTATTTCCTTGGATTAGGAAACATTTGTTTTCCTACTTTATGTTATTTCTTATATCTCCTAATAATTAATATGAATTAATTATTAGAGATATCAAATGATATATCTTTCATTTCATATCATTCATTTTTATTATTTTTCATATTATAGGATTCTTGTAAGGATTATTTATACTCTCGTTCATATCAAAGAAACAATCAACTATTTCACTTTATTCTGCACTATTCTGTATTTCAACATGGTATCAGAGCAGGAATAAATATTCCAAAAAACCCTCGCCTTCTTCCTTCCAAATCTGGAAGAATTGCAAAAGGAGAAAATTTCTCTTCCGCCGATTTCGCCGTTGTTGCTATGTCGCGATTCGCGAAACCTTCAGTCTCTCCACTGTTCCGCAATTGGAGAAATCGGTGACCTGCACTTGCGAAGCCCTCGTCCTCTTCCATCAAGTTCGACGGTTCTGGAACCAGACAGCGACCTGCTTTGGATCGAGACTGATCTCGGTGGCAAGAATGACTTTCCAGCAGGATTCCAGCTTAAGCCCCTTATCAAAATTCATCTCCAGGAATCTCTTTCTTTTTTATCATGTCAGAAAATACAAATGATTATGCTACCTCTATCCAGCCTTCCACCTTGTCATCTATTTCCGCACCACCCTTCTCTAGAACCACCGAAAATCATCCAACCCAAATCACCACAATCCGTCTCAATGATGATAATTTTCTACGCTGGTCACAACCGGTGAGGATGTGCATTAGAGGAATAGAGAAGATAGGCTACCTAACAGGAAAAGTTCGTGAGTCAGCCACTACAGATCCATCCCACACAACCTGGGATGCAGAAAATTTCATGATAATGACATGATTGGTGAATTCTATGGAAGAAGAGATAGGCACAAACTACATCTGTTACTCTACTGCCAAAGAACTCTGGGAGAATGTGACCTAAATGTATTCAGATATGGGTAACATATCTCAGGTTTATGAACTATCCCTAAAATTTGGTGATATTCGTCAAGGTAATGATTCTGTCACAAAATAATTTGATTCTTTCAAGAGAATATGACAAGATATTGACATGTCTAATGATAAAGGGTGGAAGTGCCCTGATGATGCTAGTAGGTATAAGATCATTGTTAATGCAAATATAATTTTTAAATTTCTTGCTGGACTTAATGAGGAGTTTGACGAGGTTAGGGGCATAATTATTGGAAGAAGTCCCATGCCTTCAATCCATGAGGCTTTCTCAGAAGTCTGCCACGAAGAAACTCGAAGAGTGATGCTCAACAAGAAATCCACTCCTACCAGCATACATGAGACCTCGACATTCCATTTTGAGGGTCATGTCACTAAGTGGACTGTCCCATATTCACAGAAGAATGAGGAGAAACCCAAGGTGTGGTATGATCATTGCAACAAGTCATGACACACTAAAGAAACTTGTTTGTACCTCCACGGTAAACCTGTAAAATGGAAGCCAAGAAACAAATGCAAGCCACCTACTGCAAATGTTGTTACCGAACAAACTAGCTCATTTAGCAAAGAGCAAATTGATCAACTCCTGAATCTGCTAAACCCCAATTTGGCTACTGGTACTTCAAATTATTTGATGGTACATTCAGGTAGAAAACTAAACCCTTGCATTATTGATTCGGGAATTTCTGATCATATGACAAATTTACACTATTTATTTGATTCATACATCATATGTTTTGGCCATGAAAATGTTTGTATTGCTGACAGTAGTTTCTCTTCCATTGCTGGAAAAGGAAACATTAACTTGTCCAAAAGTATAGGTCTTCAGTCTGTACTCCATGTTCTAAAACTCAGATGTAACATTCTATCCGTCAGCAAACTTTTAAATGATTCTAACTGTCGTGTAATTTTTTGTGAATCTTGTGTTTTTCAGGACCAGAAGTTGGGGATAATAATTGGGAGAGCTAAAAAGATAGGACTTTACTACTTTGAGGAGACTGTTCCTAGTGAAAAAAAGTGTTCAATCTTAAAGTAGTATGGGTTCGAACCCTGCAAGAAAAAATAATAGAATTGCATTTTAGACTAGAACATCCAAGTTTTCCTTATTTAATACATTTATTTTCTAATTTGTTAAAATGTGTTAATTGTGTTTTACTTCAATGCGAGACAGGTTATTTGGCAAAAAGTCATCGCATAAATTTTGCTCCAAAATCATATTATCCTTCAAAACTTTTTTTTATGATCCATAGTGATGTTTGGGGACCTTCAAAAGTGAAAACATTATTTGGGAAAAAAGGGATTTATGACTTTTATTGACGATCAGAAATAAATATGTAGTGTCTATCTTATAAACAAAAAATCAAAAGTTGAAAAACTCTTTCAAGATTTTTACAACAATATTGAAACTCAATTTAAAACTAGAATATGTATCCTTAGATCTGACAATGGAACTGAATACTTTAATAAATGTTTAGGGGAGTTTTTGATAAACAAAGACATAATTCGTCAATCTACTTGTCGTGACACTCCACAACAAAATGAAATTGTTGAAAGAAAAAATAAGCATTTACTTAGGTTGCTTGGGCTATTATGTTTTCAATGAACGTTCCTAAATACTTACGAGGGGACGCTGTTTTAACAGCATCATATTTAATAAACTAAATGTCAATTCGAGTTTTACAATATACAACTCATCTAAACAAACTGAAAAACATGTTTTCAATTCTACAAATGTCTTCAAATATTCCTTCAAAAATCTTTGGATGCACATGTTTCGTTCATATTCCGGATAAATTTCGATCAAAATTGGATTCAAAATCTGAAAATTGCATTTTTCTTTGATATGCTTCAAACAAAAAGGGTACAGATGCTTTAATCTTGTCACCAAAAAAACGTACATTAGTATGGATGTGATCTTCATGGAAAAAATTCTCTTTCATAAAAAACCACTGCATGGAGAGTATAATATAGATGAAGAAGATGATTTTTGGTAAGTTTCTAATCCATTACCAAGAGTTGTTCTAACACAAAGTACACTTGAAGTTCGTGAAAGCAAAAAACCAGAAATAGTTGTTGAAAGTAATAAAAACCAGGAGAATCCTAGTCAAGTGACACCTGAAATTATCTTGTCTAAAACAGAAGAAGAAATACAGCATAATACAACAGCAAAACCTCTGAGTTATTCCAGGAAAAAGCTCCATAAAAGGAAAAATGTCTAAATTGAACATTTAGCTCCCTCCCAATCTGAAGAACCGAATGATGGTCCTCAAGAAACACAGGTAAGTTCCAATCCTGAACTTATTTTTTCACCAACAGAAGCGATGTTATGAATCTGAATCTTCCTATAGCCTTTAGAAAAAGAACACGTTCTTCTAGTACCAAACATCTCATTTCGAAATACCTATCCTACAAAAAAACCTCACATAAACATTAAACTTTTTTGTCAAAAATTTTTAATTTGTCTGAACTCAGAACAATACAGGAAGCTCTTAGTAATCCAAATTGGAGAACAGTAGTAAAGGAAGAGATGGATGTTATTTTGAAAAATGGAACATGGGAAATTGTCAC
Organism: Phalaenopsis aphrodite; assembly: GCA_003013225.1. Taxonomy (NCBI): domain Eukaryota; kingdom Viridiplantae; phylum Streptophyta; class Magnoliopsida; order Asparagales; family Orchidaceae; genus Phalaenopsis; species Phalaenopsis aphrodite. Next base: position 292,705 of record NEWO01000127.1, on the reverse strand, counting down.
TCTACCAAGAGAAAAGTCTGTTGTTGATTGTAAATGGGTCTTCACCACTAAAGACAAAGTTGATGGGAGTGTCGAAAGATAAAAGTAAAATTAGTAGCAAAAGGATTCACTCAAACTCACGGAATTAACTAATAGGAGACATTCGCTCCGATAGCCAAGATCAACTCCATTCGTGTCATACTGTCCATAGCAGCAAACCATGATTGGCCCTTGCATCAGCTCAACGTAAAAAACGTTTTTCTAAACGGTGAACTAGAGGAGGAGGTATTCATGGATCTTCCACCAGAATTTGAGAAGTTTGGAGAAGACAAAGTGTGTCGATTGAAGAAATCTTTGTATGAGCTCAAGCAATCTCCTCGCGCCTGATTTGAGTGGTTTGGAAAGGTGATTACAAAATATAGATACACTCAGAGTCAAACTAATCATACTATGTTCCACAAACATTCAGAAACTGGTAAACTCGCTATACTCATTGTCTATGTCGATGATATTATCCTTACAGGAAATGATGCTAGGGAAATTGAAACATTGAAAGAAAGATTGGCCACAAAATTTGAAATTAAAAATCTGAGAAATGTAAAGTAATTTCTCGGTATTAAGTTTGTCAAAGCTAATGAGGGGATCTATATTAATCAGCGAAAGTATGTACTCGACTTACTCAGTGAAACTGGAATGCTTGGGTGCAAATCAGCTGAAACCCTGATTGAACCAACTAAAAGGTTACAAGTGAAATAAAATAGATGGTGTTAACAAAGAACAATATCAGAGATTAGCGAGAAGACAAATCTACTTGTCACACACTCTTCCTGATATAGTCTTTGTTGTTGGCATGATAAGTCAGTTTATGCACTCTCCAAATACTCATCACTTAGATGTTGTCTATTGGATTCTTAGGTATCTGAAATGAACGCCCGGAAGAGGACCACTGTTCAAGAAAAATGAGCACTTACAGATAGAAGCATTTAAAGATGCAGATTGGGCTGAGAGTGTTACAGATAAAAGGTCAACCTTATGGTACTGCACTTTTCTAGGAGGAAACTTAGTAACCTGGAGAAGTAAGAAGCACAGTGTCATGGCAAATAGCTATGCTGAAGCTGAATTCAGATCTGTAGCTCATGGGATATGCGATGTTTTATGGATTAAAAGAATTCTCAAGGAGTTAAAAATTCATAGTCTGCCACCAATAAAGGTGTATTGTGATAATAAGTATGTCATCGCCATCGCCCGCAATCCTGTCCTTCATGATAGAACAAAGTACGTAGAGATAGACAAGCACTTCATCAAAGAAAAAATTGACAGAGATATCTGCATGGCGTATGTTCCTTCTAACGACCAAGCGGCGGATATTATATCAAAAGATCTTCCCAAAAAATAGTTTGACGGTTTATTGTGCAAGCTGGCTCTGAAAGACATCTTCATGTCAGCTTGAGGGAGAGTGTTGAAATATACAATTTAAATTACAGGATTTATTGTCTTTCCTGTTAAGAATTATAATATGAAATAATTTATTTCTATAAAAAGTTATGAAGATAATTATTTCCTTAATATAAGGAGATATTTCATTTCCAATTTTATATTTATTTTCTTGGATTATGAAACATTTATTTTCCAATTTTATTTCATTTCTTATATCTCCTAATAATTAATATGAATTAATTATTGGAGATATCAAGTGATATATCTTTCCTTTCATATCATTTCTTTTTTATTATTTTTCCTATTATATGATTCTTATAAGGGTTATTTATACCCCCGTTTGTATCAATGAAACAATCAAGTATTCCACTTTATTTTGCTTTATTCTGAATTTCAACACTGCCTTTATCTGATTGTGTTCATTGTCAACTCCAACACACTTAAAGTTTTGTAATTGTGGTAGATATCGATCGTCAACTTGGGCATGCCTCGTTGCCTGACCAATGGTGTGATTCACCAAATTGCTCCGGGCAACATGGCAGGTGCCCTTCAATCCCGAAGGATAAATGGGAGAGTGAATGAGTAGGCAACTGATTGTTTGGCTCAATAACCCTATGAGCTTGTGTTTATCATCATACTAAAATAAGAATTTTCAATACTTTTCATTGCTCTTTTGTTAAATTTTTTAATTTTTCTCACTGTTATTGCAATTGTATGGCGGTTGACTTATTTCGAGTGAGTTCCCCAAGTCTCGTAATCGGGTTGTTTTGTCGCAGTCAAGGTGATCAGTTTCTATCGAACGAGTTTCCCAAGTATATCAGTGGTATTTATTTGTTAAATCAGAGAGAGTTCCTACAAGTTAAAAGTGGGAGTGACAATTTCTTCATTTATCGACCTCATACCACATCACTCGATTGGTCATGTTATGCAAGGATAATTTCTTCCCGTGGGCGATCAAATTTTTATTGTGTGTATCTAGCAAAATTTTTTTAAGGGTGGTCAAGGACCGACTGACATGTAACCACATTCTCATGAAAATAGAAAAAGGTTCTTGGTTAGTACATGTTCTCAATGTAGCGTTTAGTGTAAATCGATGACTTTCTTACTCCCTCAATCATCTATGCGGCCTTCAGAAGAAGCTTCGTGTTTGTTGGGTCATCTTCCAGGGGTGAGTTCTCCAAGTCTAGATGTGTTCTCCTTTCTTGTGAATAGCTAACACGACATCCTCGCCTACTTTCGTTACTATTGTTAAAATCGAGTCTCCCCTGCGAGCAACTGATTTTAATTTTTTGACTATTAAGAAAAAAAGTGAATAAAAAAATTCACCTGCTCCTGCCAAGTTTACCAAATAACTGCTTCCACTTCCAAACTATTTCGAGGCCCTTCTTTGGAATGGGTCCTCTCAAATACAGAAAATCCCACATGGATAAAACTATCCCACTCTTCTCCTTCCCCGCTCAAGTCGAAGCCCCTTCTTCGCTCTCGTGATCATGATTCTCACTCACAAACATGCATAATTATGGCTAGCCAAAAAAGCAGGAGTGGAATCATTGCAAACGAAGCCCCATAAATTCTTCATGCATTCTTCCAAAAAAGGTAAGAATGGGATGGGTGCACACGAGATCGCATGAAACTCCATGTGTCGCTCCTTCGTCTCCCTACACGATTCTTCAGCCCTAGCCACACGAATCTCTCCAACAACCACATCTGCTTACCCCCTCTCCTCGTGAGGGATAGTGACATATGAGACCTCCAAAACTCCTTCCAATTCACGGTACCAAAAGCCTCATCCTGCTCACCTTCCGTGGCCACATCAAAATTTACAGAGGCCTTAGCCTCTTTTCTAATCACATGTCTTCATTAAACAATCGCAATAAAAGCAAAGAATACAACAACAGGATTGCTACTTACAAAGACCTTCGAAACTCATATCCTCCAGCCATAAGATCGAAGCTCTCAACACAACAAACGAGAGTATGAGGGCATCAAAATTGTCAAAACCAATAGATTTCTGAAGACTTTCAAATTATAGTAACAACTAAAAAAATGATTAAAAAATAAATGAAAAGATAAAATTACTTTCATTTATCACAATTAATCATAAACTTGAGTGAACTATGTCTAATGAACATCAAAGTATGACAATTGAATCTCAAATTCATGAGTTGCTATCGAAAGGTCACAAAAAAAAAGAATGGAGCATTGGAGTATAAAACTTGAATCTCAATTCAAAAGTCTACTACCAAAAGGACCCAATAAAGAAGATAAAATGTTTGATGAGCTTCGGGATATGGCTCTTGAATCTCAATCCAAGATTGTACCACGAAAATATCCCAACAAGAAAACAATAATAAATTGTTTAGCGAGCATCGTGGTGTGATATTTCAATTTCAAGTCAAAGTATCTACAACCAAGTTCTAGCAAAAAGGTAGGAATGTCAATGAAAAGAAATCTATCAAGACTGAATTTTTGAATATATTACTACTAGTAATTATCACGGTGGTTGACACCCAAAAGCATTCTCTTATTCTCTAAAAGTAAGAATACTAATTCATGTGGAATCTCATTATTAATGGTCACTATCCAACTCGATGCTGCAGAGATTATCGTTTTTGCGTTATGGTCACTATTGTAGTTTTTCAAAGCTGCATCAAATGATTTGGAAAGAAACTATTTAGAAGGTAAACGATAATGAAAAAAAAATGAATTGAGGGCTCAACAACTACTGCGCAAGCAACCAATCATTCAAAAAGTTATATTAACTTATTATTGAAAGTGAGTATTCCTATCCAAATTCAACTAAAAAGGTTTAAAATGAGTTGAATGGAATAGGTCTACTAGTGAGTAAAAAAAAAATTGGATTCAATAGCATTAAGCCTTAAGTAATGAAAAATGCAACCTAAAATGTGGTTTGCTAGAGTTCACATGGCTAAGAAATTTGTCAAGAAAAGTAATTTAATGAAGAGAATGTGTAAAAAAAAACTTATGGTGACTGAAACCAACAAATTTCTATCCAGAAAGTTGCCACATTCCATCTGCTATGATAGCTCAAGATTCATGAAAGTGGAATGATCGGCGAAAAATTACGTATTTATGCTCTGATAGATCTGTCATTAACAAAATCAGTCGAAGATGGATTTTGAGGGTTTATTGAAAAATCTCTTAATGGTCGACACCTTAAAAAACCTACTAAAAGATTTAATGCCAGTAGATAATGCCTCTGGTCATTCCTCACCCCAACTCACCACCCCCCCCCAAACCCAAAAATCCAAAAGAATTATATAAAGATATATTTTTAATCCTCGTTATTTGGAGGATTATTAAATTTGAGCTGAGAACATAACAAAGTTTTAGCAGATGGATCATCAAACCTAAAGTTGGCAAAAAAATTGAACTTAACTTGGAGGGTCTCCCTGTTATCAAGGAGGCATATAGGGTGGATTCTATCAACTCAGCAACCTAAATAGTAATGATCAATATCACCAATTAAGGATCAATGTTCAAAGAGGCATCATAAATAGCGCCCTAATCAAAGTTATTATCAAAATTTCCTTCAGAAAAAGAAGAATATATGCTTTATCCTAGCACGAGTGTAATGCTTCAATAGAAGTTCTTACAATATAAGAACGCATTTCCAAGTTATCATGAAGTTTTTCCATGTAAGATGGGGCATTTTTTTTAGTTTATTTGGGTTAACATCATTTTTTAAGCTGAGATCCCCAAAAAGACCCAAGCGTCACTAAAATTTCTTTTGCATTCTAGGGGGTCTTCTCAATCAGCCGGGTCGACATAGTGTTATATTCAAGTTCCCAAATATATTTACGAAGTATTCAAATCACCCATCCGTCAAATAAGGGGGACAGTCATTCAAGATGGCACTCAGCTTCAAGTCAAAAGTCTATCATTTGACATTGCACTCATAGCTCAGATCCCTAGATGCATTATAAACTTGAATCATTCCATTTTACTGTATGAGGGACAAATATTTCAAGCATTCTTACGAATTCAAGTTAACATATGCCCAAAGTTGAGATTGTTAAGCACCCAGAACAATGAAATTCTTTCTTTATCAGAGAGGTGACCCATCCTTTTTGGGTAAATATCAGATTCAAGGTCGAGATCCCCTAGTCAAAAGGGTCGACATCATGCCTAATATCACGATCTTCCTTTATTTGGGTTGATATCATACTCATAGTCGAGACCCCCCAAGTAATTCGAGTGATATCGTGCCTTATATCGAGATCCATGAGAGAATGTTCAAGTTGTTAATATGATAAAGTTATGTTATGTTTAGCAATTCAAAAAAATTAAGTTTCAAATAAGATTTTATAAAATGAATCTATAGTCCAGAGGTTCGTCCTTAAAACTCGATAAGATTTTGAATGTCAAGAGATAAAATCTATGAAAATCTACAAGCTTCAGCCAATTAAATTAGAGAAACATAAATCATCTTCTGCTCAACTCTATAACTCGGACAATGGCTGAACTTAACAAGCTGAGATGTTGTTAGCTTTTCTCTTCACTCATCAAGCTAAGGCGTAGTGAACAACCATGTTTGGCAGTATAATGATGAAAAAGCACAAAAATTTTTACAGGTCAAGTTTAGGACTCAAACAGAGGTTACACTCAACAAACCAAAATGTGGTCAAGATGTCGATTTTTTTCTTTTACTTAACAAGCCAATGTCGTAATGAAGAGCTCCATTTCTCAGTCTGACAACAACAAAGAACAAGACTTTTGTCGCTTAAGTTTAGGATTCAGAAAGATGTCAGACTCATCATGTCAAGATGTAGCTAAGTTACAAGATTTCCTCTTCACCCAACAAGTCAAGGCTGTAGTGACAAGCTTCATTTGTCAATCTAATAATAACAACGAGCATAAGTCTATCCAACTTAACAAGGTCAAGTGATCTAGACTCATCAAGTTGTCTCAGTTAATCGGCGGATCAAGGCAAAACTAAAGGATTAACCTTAGCCAAGAAAGATCAAATTGAGCTTGAAGTCGTCATCAAGTTGAAATATCAACTTTCTTCAACCTAAAGATCGAAGTCAACAAACACAAATAAGACTAAATTGTTAACAGCTCTCCTCACTCAATAAGTCATAAAAACGATCGTAATCAAAAAGAACCCCCGCTTTAACCATTTAATGACAATAGCTACCTTACCCAAGTTTATCCATCTTGATGAGTTAAGCAATCGAGTCTTACGATTCTCTCAACTGTTTGACGAATCAAAACAAAATCAAAGAGACGGACATCACTTGCGAAATAATCAAGCCAAGTTTGATGTCATCGTCAATGTAAGATAACAAATTTCTTCAATAGGTTTGAACAAGCATCAAGCATCGGCTGAAAGAACTCTTATTTTCTTCACCAAGTCTAGTGAAGTGTAAAGCACAAGACCAATAAGTCAGATCAAACTTTATACCAAGCCCAAGAGTGAATAAAGAAAATCTTTTCGTCAAAAGTCCTTTGTTTCATTCAGGTTGACCTTGTATTTTAAGTCATGATCTCTGAATGTTTTCAACTAGCATCAGAGTTTTCTTTGTTATCAAGACAAGAGATAGTTGTCTATATTTATTTGAGTTGATATCGAGCTTCAAACTGAGATCCCTAAAAATATGACATATTTTATCACTTAGGTTGCCATTGTGTCGAATGTGAGCTCCCCAGTTGATTTTTTTCCATATCAATGCCAAAGTATACTTGACCAATTGAGCAAAAATGAATCAATCTTTATACAAATTTCAGACATTGTAATTTCAAAATTCAAAGATTCTGTCTCTCAAACTTGTCATAATCTTGGAAGTCAAGCAAGGGAATTTTGAACTAGTGAACACAAACATGACAAATTGGAGAAAAGCAAGTTTGTTTATAGATTAAATCCAGGAATCAAGCAGATCCTAGAGGTTGGACTCAACAAACTAAAATATAGCAAAGTCATTGATAGCACTTTCACTCAACAAGTCATAAAAATAATCGTCGTAAATAAGCTCCTATTTTTCTCCATCTAATGACAAAAATTGTCATTCTGAAGTTTATCTAATCAGATAACTATAGCAATCCAAATCTTAAGGGTCTCACAACTGATTGAATGAGCAAGGCAAAAACATAGGAGATGATCTTCGCTTAAGGCCCACGGATGGAGGTTATCAATGTTCTTGCAAGCAAGACATGACTATGTTCATTTCTCACTCCCTCGTAAGTTGAGAATAATCGAATAAAGAGTATCCTCAATCTCTGTTGGAAGAGAGGTCATCAAATGTAAGCCAACATGTGTCAATTTAAGTTACTCGTCACTCTCCCTTACAAGCCCTTATACAAGCCCAACAAAAAACCCTCTAAATCATACATATTTCTGAAAACTCTTATAATTTAAGAATGTGTTTCTAACAGTTTATTAAATCCCCCATAAGATATGGTCTTTTTTTTTTGTTTATTTGGGTTGACAATTGTGTTCGATATCAAGATCCCCAAATATGTTCTATCCAACAAGTGGCCCTTCTTTTTGAGATTGATAACAAATTTATGGTTGAGAGCCCAAAAGACAAGGGTTGACATCATGTCTAACATTAGAATTTCATATTTTTGGGTTGACATTGTGCTTTAATGTAAAAATCCCCAAATATTTACTATCAAGCAAGGTACATGCATGATAAAATTTAGAAGACAATTATTTTTCTCTTTGAATATTCAACTGAAAAGTCTTCTAGATTTGCAAGTTTCAATGAATTAAGTTGGAAAGATACAAATTCTACCACAACTCAAGTCTATGGATCAAAAAGGTCAAAATGTCAAACTCAACAAGCTAAAAAAAGATCGAGTTAGTGACATCTCTTCACTCAGTAAGTCATAAAAACGATCGTATAAAAAAATTAAACTCTTCTTACTCGGCAAACCATAAAACAGTCGCGGTAGCAGAGCTCCCATTTTGTCAGTCTGATGAAAGGAATTGTCTAGTTCCCAAGCTTATCCAATTTGATGTGTTTAAGAGATCCATTTTCATGGGACATACTTGTCAAATTGATGAATTAAGGCTAAACCAAAGAGATCATCTACATTTAAAAAAATAGTTGCACAGTCAAGCTAAATCTTTCTCAAATATTCAAATTTCAACATCTTGTGATATAAGAAGGAAAACTTCTAAATTTATAAGCTTAAGCATATTAAGTTGAAGCACAAATTTCTTTCAGTCTAAATTTAGAACTCATGCAGATCCTAAAGGTTAGACTCAACAAGCTTAAATATGGTCAAGTTGTTGATAGCTCTCCGCTCAACAAGCAATAAAAAAAGTGACACGATGAAGAAGGCATTGTTTTGCTAGTATAGTCACAAAAACTGTAAAGTTCCAAGCCCATTCGATTGGATAAGTTCAAGAAAATCCGATCAAAAAAATTTTCTTGATTGTTCATAAGGTCAAGGAAACTTAAGGGAATGATCATCACTCAAAAAAGAATCAAGTTGAGCTCAACATCCTGTTTAAATTAAGAAAGCCTAAACTTCTTTCCAAAAAGTTTTATCAAGCATAAGACAAAGAGTAAAGGAATTCTCTTCTTTAATAAGTCCAACAACAACAACAAGTCTCTGACCCACTAGGAGAGGTCGGCTACATGAAACCTTTCTATCCATTGTATCCTATTGAGTGTCATATTTTCATTTAGTTCTAATAAATTAAGCTCATTTTTTTATACAATGAGACCAAGTCTTTTGAGGTGTACCTTTACCTTTCTTAATATAAGTCACACATAAAACATCTACTCTCCTGACAAGATCATCAACCAGTAGATGTTTAATGTGGCCAAACCCTAACACGATTCTCTCAAATCTTCTTTGTCGCTGGTGCAACACCAACCCTTTCATGGATATATTTGCTTCGCATTTTGTCACTAAGTGTAAAACCACTCATCCACCTAAGCATTCTCGTCTCAACAACATTTAGCTTCATGCTTCACTTTTGTAGGCCAACATACTGTGTCATAAATCATTGCAGAACTCAAAGCTATCTAATGACATTTCCATTACACAAAATGCCCATCTTCTTTAATAAGTCCAAAAAAGCAAAAAACAAAAGACTGAAGAAGTTATCTTATAGTTCATTCAAAAGTCAGTACTGAACTTAGGGGATTGAATCATCAAATAGTTTGATAAAGCGTCAAGCACAGGACCAGCAATTTCTTGTCGCTGCTCAACATATACCCGAAGGCTAGGTCATTGGCAATCCTTCAACAAGTCGATCAGAGCACAAATCTATGATTGAAAAGTTCACACACTCACCTGACAAGTCCACATGCTAATTCCTTCAACAACTCTACCAAAAGACGAAGTTAGGACAGAAGATAAACTCATTTGACTGACAAGTTTGTAGAGATAATTCAAGTCAATTCCTTCATCAAGTTGTTAAAAAACAAAATCAAGATGGATGAAACCAGAAAGAAAGGATCTCTAAAATTTCAAAAAAACTAAAACAAAAAATTCAATAAGTTTGTCGAAGCCAAAAACATGGGACGGAATAAGTTATCCTATAAAGCTCAAGATTAAACTAAAAGATTCTAGCCGTCAATGAGTTCATTCATGCATCAAGTGTCAGGCCGAAGACACCTTGTCATAGGCTTAACATCAGCTTATTGGCTAAGTTAATGGCGTACACCTAAGGCTGTCAAAAAAATTCTTCCTTTGTGAACACCTCGTGTTCGACTATTCAAGTAGCTCGTGTTCAGCTTGTTTGTTATGCAAACGAGTCAAATACGAATAATTTTTTTAAGCTCAAATTATAAAAGAGTTCAACACGGCAACCCTTTGTTCGGTCATGTTCGGTTCGTTTTAGCTCAAAATAAAGAAATTACATATATTATTTACATAATAATATATTATATATATTTATATCTAAATTTAAATCATTACAGCTTGTGTGGTCATGTGGTTATGCGTCTTCTATTGCATAGAGTTTGTGCAGGTTCGAATCCAACACCAAATATTTTTTTTTTTTTTTCTTTTAAGTTTAACGGCCAGGTTTGAGTTAAACACAAACAGAACACGAACAATAATACTTAAATCGAGTTGAACACGAACACACTGTTCACGAGCCAATTTCAAACACGAGTCGATTTCGAACACGAGCAATTTCGAATAAGCCGAACACGAGCCAAGTCTAAGCTCGCTCAAGTTCGGCTCGTTTACAGCCCTAGTTACATCCTTCAATCAAGTTCATTAAAGCATGAAGCAAAGGACAGAAGAAAACAGAGAAGCTCAATCTCACTGTCGAATGAGTGACAACAAATCAAATGTAACATCAACTAAAGTTGGTCTATATGATATAAGTATGTATATCCAATTTGAAATTCATACTTTGTGTCGACATCCATGACTTTTTCTCGGAGATCAACAAAGTTAAACTCTTAGTGTGACATCCAAATAAGCTTTTGGCAATCCATATGATCAATTAGTTTGAAACAAACTTGGTTCGCTTCAGGCGCGCATCAAATTTGTTGAGGCATTTATTGAAAATAAAAAAAATAAATAAATAAACAAATTTGCACCAGCCCGAGCAAAGTTCACTTTATAATTGCTCCCCATATTTCTTCACTATTAGAAACGATTTCGAAAACCGACATGGATCCTTAGTTACCGAAAAATCCAACAAAAACAAATTACCCAACTCATCTCATTCCCCACTCGAGTTAAAGCCCCTTCTTCCCTCTCGTGATTGTGGTTTTTGCTTGCAATAAAATCGTGATTATGGCTAGCCATAAAAGTAGCCACAGAGTTTGAACAAGATGTTCATCAAGCTCCTGGTATTGACAAGTATGTTGTCGATTCGAAATTTGACAATGAGGGTGGTGACAACGGTTGGGTCGTTATAAGGATTGCCTCTGGCAAACAAATTCTTGTATGTAAATGTAATAGGGGATGCATATGACCAGCTGCTGAGACAAGGCAGTCATGCATAGATCACAAGGGTGAAGCCAAGTGAGAGTCGTTCGTCAGGAAGCTACAATCTTGTATCCTCCCAGAATAGTCGAGACAACTCCCGCGAAGTGTATGGCATGAGCGTGTGCGGCTCATTATGGTCTTCTTCTGTCGAAGCCTTTCCTTGCTACTGAATGACTACTCCGAGCACAATTAACTCCTTCAGTATTCAGAGGTGTTGGTACTCTTCCGTGTCATGCTTGTGATCCTGATAGTAAGCGCAAAACCTATTCGGGTGGCGGGCATATCCTCTGTTTTCATGGGTGCAGGCTTTTAAAAGAATTCCTCATTCAGGATGGTCACCACTAGTTCCACCATTGAAACCCTCAATGAAGTCAGTTAGGGATTCTCGTGAGTAAAAAGCAGTGATCTCTTAGGATAGCGATATGTTCGTCAATCCTAATTTTGAACCCTTCTACACTCGGGCACATTGCCTTCCCCGGCATGCGCGGATGATCATTGGCTCCAGGTCCCGAAATTCCTACATTTCATTTTGGAAGAGAGTTATGAAGACGCGCAGGGACTCTCCGTCTCCTTGTTGTAGTTGTAGTAACGTCTTGGAGTTCTTTTAAGGCTTTTGCGGACAGGTGAACAGTTCTACATATTGTCTTCAATTCTGCAAATGAGGTTATCACACCCAGCGACAGGATATTGAATGTCTTGGAGTTCATTTCATGAAACCAACCTTTCTACACGTGCCTTACTCTAAATCGCCGGATTTATGGAAGATTTGATCAAGCATCTTTTTGTTGTACAGGTAGTAAGATTTAAATTGAGAAGATACCAGAGAATGGTGCTCATACTGATGGCGGAAAAAAAAATACTTAAAAAATAATCAACTGCTAGTTAGTTGATACCCTTCTCCAATCAACTGAAGTAATTTTTTATAGTTGAAGAAGGACCAGTTAAGATTAGAAAATAACTGGTTGGGATTAGAATAAAAATTGAATACACAAAGCAATTTAGTCCAAAGATTTGTGAAGAGAAAGGTGAGAAGATAAAAGTGTGGGCTGTGAAACACAAATAAGAGAAGATAAAGAGGACAGCCAGGAGGTCCTTGCCACAAACTCACCCATCCACACTGAAGAGAAGGATAAGGAAGATAAGCAGGAAGTCCTTGCCATTAGTTTTGCCATTCATTCAAACTTAAGATGATGTGGTGCAAAAGACGGGAGATGTTTGTCCATCTCTTGATATTATATATGCAGATACTAGGACACGAGAGGAAGCGTGTGTTAACTCGTCTCTTGTCATTATGACTAGAGATTATGTAAAGTAAAATAGATTATTAAAGAAGAACAACAAAGAATATGAAGTTTAAGGCTTACATATTTCATAATCCATCAGGCTACAGGCACAAACTATAAGATCCACTCACCATTGATCGCTCTGCTCAATCAATACAGTGGCTGTCTTTTCTCAAGGTTTGTTTAGAAAAAATAGAATACAACTCCAATGCGAGGAAAATACGAATAGGCGGTGGAAGTCCATTGTGATTTCTACAGTGAAATACACCCACGCCGTTGCTGGATGGCAATGTAATTATTCAATTAGTCTATTGATACAATAATTTTTTTACCATATAAGTCTATTGATTCAATAATTTTTTTACCGCATAATTGTAATGTGGTGCTCACTGCAGGTTTACTCCTTTTGCTTCACAAAGATACTTCATGTTATCCAATAAGTGAGCAGATATGATATTACCGAAAGAGTTACGGATCAGTTATTTCTGTAAGAAGTAAACGGTCAATGCTATAATGCAGTTATCTTTAGGTATGATAAAATGGCCTGAATCGTGTAGATGATGAACGATTCTAGAATTCTTCGATTTGAGGCACATTTCATATAATTATCCAATAATTAGACCAAACTTCATTAGATATTATGTGAGATCTCGCTGCCTATAAAGACCATGACATTATGTGATTGAGCCATTGTGTTGAAGTACAAAACTTGCAAGGAAGATGAATTTTGTTTTGTAAGTTTTTCCTAAATTGCTTTAGTTATCTGGGTCATTTAACCATAGAAAACAAAAACTCTCATCCAAAGCCTATTGGAAGTGGAGAAGATCAACACATGATATTTCGAAGGCCGTTGTAAGGTATGTCATTTGAAATTTTAACAGGAAATTAAGTGGTACTTAAATAAACTAATGAGTGCACTGTCTTATTTACTACAAAGACTAATATATTTGATAGAACAAATCATGTACTTGGCTTCAAAAATCTTCTGTAAGTTACACAAACATATACCATTCTATAGAAATCAACGGTGTAGATTTAACTTTTTGCAATGTAAATCCATAGGTCTATTGGGTAGATAATAAGACTTTATGTGCATTTAATTATCCTTGACTATTCTTTTAATTATGTAAATGATATGCATTTAATTCTTTTTATCTATTTATTTATTTCCATGAATGATTTATACCATGTTTTTAAAAACACATTTCATGTACAAAGTGAAGCGAAGCGTGCTTCGAAGCGCTGAAGCAAAGTTGTAGGTCCGGTTCATAATTTAGTGAGGGAAAAAAGAGCTATTGAATTAATTTAGAATGTTTTATGAAAAATGAACTTTATTAGTTTATTTATTCTTTAAATTTTAGACTTTGTTTTGAGTCACAATACCTTTTTTTTTTATTTTTAAGTTTTTAATTGTAACAACAAACTATTAAAAATTATTCAAAATTTTAATTTGTTCGTTCACCTTAGTGTTTGCCTTCAAGTTAGATATTGCACCACATCTTTTCTTATCAACTTTTAAGTCAAACTTTATATTTTATAATTGTCCATGAAAGTATTTATACATTGATAGTTTTATATAACCTATTAGCACTATAGATAATTGAAGTGCAGCTTCGTTCTGCACTTACTTCAAAGCCAAAAAAAATTTACGCATTGCATTGCACATTGCGCATTACGCTTTGATAACACTGAATTACACTTAGTTATATTATCTTATACGTGTAATGATGTCTTTATAATTTATCAACCTGCCTGTTATGTTATAATTGTTGGGATTGTAATTTAATAGGGCAAAGTTATGGTCTAGTCACTAATATATCATAGCTATAGTGATTGCACTCTATTCTATCAAGCCTATATTCTAATGTAATCTAATGTATCAAACTGACATTCTATTATATTATAACTATTGTGATTGTAATCTACTCCATCAAATATACAGTTAACAGTGTTATAGCTTCTTTGAACCATGCTTCAGCCTTATTTGAACCATATTGCACTTTGTTCGATCCTTTTTTCAACCATGTTCAAACTTTATTTGACCCACATCTCAAACCTTGTTTGGCCCATGTTCAAATCATTTTTAACAAGTTTGAATCTTAACAATATTGTTTAAATCTTATTCGAACTTTCATTTAAATTTTGTTTCAATTTTAAATTCAAATAAGTTAGAATTTAAAGTTGTTCAAATTTTAAATCCGAACCTTTTTCGATCCAAGTTCGAACAAATTTTCCTTTTTTGTAGACTTTAATAAGTAGTCCACACATAAAAGAGGATTATTTTGGTCAGAAATAAACTTTCGGACATATTTCTATAAATAATGAAATAACAGATATTTAACCAATTATGGCTGTTGAGACATAATAATATTTGACATAAATATTTAATAACGCCACAAAAAGGAGAGAATGCACAACTTTAGGCTATGGCATGTTACAAAAGCAATTTTCTAGTCACTACGTGCGTTAATGTATGTTGTTAATATGTATGAATAAGCTCATTCAAAAGAACAAAACCTTGATGTTTTCGCTTAGGCTATGGCATGTTACAAAAGCAATTTTCTAGTCACTACGTGCGTTAATGTATGTTGTTAATATGTATGAATAAGCTCATTCAAAAGAACAAAACCTTGATGTTTTCGCAGGATGATATACAATTTGTGATGTACATGTGGACAAACTCTGTTGGCAGCTCAACGGCAGTCGTAAGCCTATTCACAACCTCCATGGAATGAAGACTCATGTCCATATTCACAAGGACAGTGAAATACCTGCATCACCAAGACAAAATGAGTATTTGGAAGAGCACAATAAAACAAATCACTGGATATCAAACAAATATAACACTCACTCAGGGATTTCAGGAGAATTCATCAATTTTATAAGACATTCTACTGCAATGAGAGGGTTGTGCTCCACAAGTTCCTAAGGATAAGATGGCAGCTCTTCAGTTAAAGCAATATCATTTTCTCTCATGTTTAGAAGGTTAAAGATGGCAGGGCTAGCGGCTAAAAATTGAATACCGGTAGTTTGCGCGGAGTAAGCCCACAATGATACACTAGTTTAGGGTCATGGTTAAGTTCAACAAGTACTTGCTGCAGCAAGGTGAAACTATTAGAAAACTATTAGCACCAACATCCTGAATAAAGCAATGCGAGAACTTTAGTAAGTTAAATCTACAATTATTGGAACTAGAGATGAATCATCTCATAGCAAGAAGGACAATGTGTAGACTAGTTACTGGAATGGCATAGGAAACTAAAATTATTCTTATAGTATATAATCATGGAATATATACAATATGACAGCATATTCAACGTACGTTATATGCTAAAAAATTTAGTTTTAAAGACGATCATCAGAGAAATCAACCTCCTGTTGACCTGGTGCAAGTGGACCTTTCAAGGCCTTCGCGATTAAATCTCTAACGGCAGCTCCACGGCTAGTGTCAGCACACATGCCATAATCCCATAACAACTCATGATTACTATCAGGATTGAGCCACGCAAGCTGTACAAACAATTAGAGAAGAGTCAATTGTACATCAAAACGATCAGAAATAGTCATTGGAAGTGACTTGCCTCTCCATCCAGCACTGGAAGCCTTGGCGGTTCAGGCCTGATCCACTGGGGATCCAAACCTTCTAGAGATAAGTATTGTAGCAACCCAGTAATACATGTATCTTTTCCTTCATAGCCTACTCTGGGTTTAGTTCCAGATGCTGGAGTGTTAAACCTGAATACAACGTTACTCAGAAAATGCCTCAAAATAAACAAAAGCCCATAATAGCATGCCAATCATGATTGAACCAGACATACTCTGACAAACTTGAATCGCAACTATTAGGCATATCTGGGTCAGGGATAACATTTTTTACAGCAGCAGCCCTAAAAATACTGTTGTAAGGTTCGGGTTGAACTAAAGTGATATGCTGCTGCAGTTCTTCTCTCTGCAAAAGAGTCTGAGGCACCCAACAGAAAAGGAATTGGTCGAAATAATGAGACTTAAACTTCTACTGTGTAAAAGAAAAATGCTAAATCAGATGATGAAGAGAGCACAAACAACTCACACACAATGACGAATCAAATCCATTGATGTAATCTAAAACTGATTGCTTTAAAACCTGTTTGGGACAGAAAAACAAGGAGTTTGATTTTGTTAGAGCAAGTAAAAGAGCAGAGTAATATGTCCATTAAAATGAGGAGGGATATCTGAGGATGGTGGAATTTAGATATAATCAGTTCAAACTTCTTCAAGGAAAATTCAAGGAAAAAAAAAGTGTTATGACTACAGTAGCATCTAGTAAAAAAACTGATGATACTTCCTTGAAGAAGTTCTAGAAGTTCTATTGCAAAGCAGCTTCATTCATAACCACAGCTGTACTGGACCAGAACCCTAACCACAGTACAACTATTTGTTACCCAAAGATTCTATGTGAGAAGATTAAAAATCGCTACTATGGTAAATAATCATTTGAGATTAAGCAAGGACATTTATGCATTGAAGTTCATTCATTTAACAGGAGCAAGCCTTTTAAAATGTTTACAAGTCAACCACACCTATCAATATCAGAAAAAGTATAACAACATTCATTTTTCACCTACAAAATGAATTATGAAACAAGTTTCATTAGTTTAAAAGTGATTTAAGAGTCCAATAAATGTGTACTAAAAATGAGGACGAAATAAAAACCCACAAAAAAGTTTGCCCATTTATTTCAAACATGAACAACCATTTAAACTTTAAGACATTTGAGAGAGGCTACTCTATGAACATTACAGTTGGTTAAAATGTTGAATCCTCCATCAAAAAATTTTTTATCAAATAATAGATAATCAAATTATATTATAAACGTGTGGGAAGTAAAAGCCACTAGTTTTAATGATGTTAGAAGGAAGCAAAGTCTTGGCTTTACACTCAAATTATAGTGAGGTAGTTTCCATGATTCAAGCCATCCAAGTTACAATGGAAACAACCTACATTTAATCTCCGCATTTTCCTAAGAATGGTACCGAGTCAAAAGAGGCACTTAACTGCTGATTGAATTATGCTTGATAGGCCATTTCAAGCCCAATAACATGCCTTGCATTCAATCAGCAAAATAAGAGAGGTCAGCACGCCGATACAAGATCAGCCATCAAGAAGGCCCTATTATGATCAGTTCAATGACTCACAAAGATTTGAACACAAGACTTACGTGACAATTTCAAAAGTTCTTAGCAAGTAAAAAAGCTAGCACCCGAAAAGTCAATGATTGATCTTAAAAATAAATAAGAGTTTAAAATGATTCAGTAGAGTTTTCCTAATGGAATGAAGAGGAAATGGCTCAACGTCCTCTTAGAGCAGAGAGTTATGAGCACGTTAGTCTTCGACGAAAGAGTTCAGTTAGAGCATTTTTACCTTTCCCTAAAAGGCAATATTTCTAGAAGAGTGAAGGGTAGTTGGCACTTATTTGTGGATAAACAATGGATGAAGATATTTTGATTTTGAGACTTGTGCCCTAACTAAAGGGTTTTTTGGCCTTCAAGCTATCAGAGGATTGAGAAACGAGACACTTCATATTTATGATCCATATGCATATGAGATCTTTAAGCTTTAAAATCCATATTGCAGTGATCAAAATTATGTCATGGAATAGCTCTGAGATTGAATTTGATACTTCAAGATCTGTGCTTGATTTTATCAATTTGATCGAAGGGATCTTCACACATCTTGAAGTGATCGAATGACCGAGATTTACAGTTATCATGCCCAGGTTAGCTAATAGTTTATAACAAAAAATGCAATATCAATTGCCACTCTTTTTTGGTTGCTTGCAAATAACTAAAATTAGAAGTTTAGCTTTAAAATTTTACACCCACAATCTCTCTCAAATTATTGATACATATTCTCTCGGAAATGTGGATTGAGATATCACAAGTTGATTTCATGAATATGAAGCTTCTTCTATAGATGATGTTTGAATAGTGTCACTCTAATTTGTTCGTTTGAGCTAGCTTATTCTAATGATGTATTGGAGAATGGTAAAATTTGCAGCTTGTGACATTCAACAGACCACAAAGGTGTCCTTTTTGGGCCTTAATTTATTACATCAATTTTAGTTGTTCTTCTATTTAGGAAAAAAAATGAAATTAGAAGGTTGCAATGGGACCAACACTTGCACTATCGCTAGCATAAGCATTTAACAAAGATGAAGAACCAGTTTGCAACTAACAAGGGTCATTGAATATTGCACACATTCTGAGCAAATTCTCCAACCACTATGATGATGTGCAATGCAACCGGTAACCAGCGTGCAGTCATGTGTTGTGTAGCTAGTATCTACCAACTATTGCATGGCTAGCTTAAAGCAACGAGACAGCTACATAACCATGCAGTTGTTTCTTATTCAATGGTTTTTGGCCCGTTGGGCAGCAAGCAAGATCATGATGTGGTTTTTATGGCCAATAGAAGAGGATTTTGAATGTTTCAAATAATCACACCTTCTTCACACATTTTCTTTTCATTGCTCCAAGGTTTTGGCCCAAGTCAATTTCTTTTCCATTTCTTCTTCTCCTCATGTTTAGCAAAGGTTTTTTAAAACCGCAATACCTTTAATCCAACTTCGCATTTAGATGTTACAAGGGTGAGGAAATTATAAAAAGATAGGAGAAACTTTGGCTTCATTTTTTTTAAAAAGTACTTGAAAGAAATCATGTATGGTAACTTAGGTTCTATTTGAGATAGTTTTATGAATACTTCACGTTTCAAACCGCCATCGCAACTCGATTTTAAGAATTGATTTTTTGCACCTTTCTAGAAATTTTTGTGACGAGAAATAGCTTTTCTTCAACCTTACAAGTTAAACTGTGATGGCTATAAGAAAGATAGTCATTATTTGATATTTTGGAAAAAATATATATTTATAATTCCCACCATAGCTTTCTAAGAAGTTATTTTCTCCGTCGCAGCTTTATAATCACTTTTATAAAAAGTTACAACCACGCAAAAGTCGATTTGCATAAACAATAAAAACATCAATAAGGGCATTTTCATATCATTAAAAACATGCCTATCTAATAGTGTCAATAAAGTTGACTAATTAATCAAACAATATATTAATTAGGGTAATAAGTGGTACTTATTGCATAATAAAATCATAAATATTTAATTTGAGTTTAAACTTCCAACTTGTAATAAGGTTTGAAATAATTTTTCATTAGCTAAATATTTAAAATAATTGGAGATTAATTAAATTTTTTATTTAAGATTATTATGCTTTATTAAAAAAATAGCTCTAGGATAATAAATTAATTGTTTGACTAGATGAAAAGAAGCTACATATACAAGATAGCAAATACCAAGGTAAGGCAAGCAGTGTGACCAACTAAGTAGTCATCTGTGTTGTTTGCTGAGAAGCAAGGAACTTAACTAACAAAGTTATGAAAGAGTTGTGGGTGACGAGTTTTTACCAGTAAAGAAATGTGAACAGACATAAGCATCGTTATTCTTTGTGTGGGCACAACTAATTTAGGCAACAAAGTCATAAAAATTGAATGGGCATTATATCCGTCTGTGAAGGTGCAGAGTAAGTGGCTACCGTAAGTGATGAAGCTGAATGAAAAGTCTAAATGTTATTTACCTATGTGAATAATGTATCTTTTCGAAGAATTGAGTTGCTTGTTTCTCTTCATGATGGTCAGAGTTATGCCTTCAAGCTTGTGAGAAAGAAGTCCTTCCAAGATTATGAGAATAACCTGATCTTTAGGTTGCAAGCTATAATAAAACGTCTATGTAGACAGAAGTAAATTGGGTAATCTTTACATAACATGTTTAGCAGTAAGCATCCTTCACAAGTAATTCTGAACACCTTTATAGCTGAGGATAACAATTCACTTTTCCTACTGAGCTTGATCATAGTCTAGCCCTTATTGATAACTGTTAATCAGAACTTTGTCAAACTGATTCCAATGGGGCTAAAACAAAAATCCTAAAACTTATGACGAAGCTGACATCTTGCTTATTCACTTAAACACCTAGGGCCCAATACTATGGAGTTCTGATTGAGCCCAAACAATAATAATGGCAGAGTAGTAAGCATTGAAGCTTCATAATGGTATACTTGATGACGGCATTTAAGAAGTGGGATAGAAGCTTTGTAAAGAGGTGCATGAGTTGTGGCTTAGGGGCTATGTATCGTACTCGCGTCGAACACAAATCGGACACAACATGGCTCTGACACACCCCTGCACTTGTTCGACGCTACAAAACATGTCTAATTTTTTTTTGGACCGAGACATGTCCAAGACACACCTTGACAGGGTATCGAATAGGGCCTCAACATGATTTGAGAAAAAATGAGGTAGATGAATATATGTGTAACCCTAATATATCTCTTAGTCAAAACTGTCTCCCCTCTCATCATTTCGAAACTCCCTCTAACATTCGTTAAAATCAAGCATCGAATATGCACCCAATATTCATCAAAGACGAGTATTAGCAGTTCCCTCTTTGTTTGTCGAAGCCAAACATCAAAGATCCATCCTGCATTTGTGGAAGCCGAGCATCGTTGTTCCATATTGTTAATCGAAGTCGAACCTACACCCGCTAAAGTGGAAGCCATAAGCTTCTTTGTCGCAACCTAAGCAGAAGTCAAACATGTTTGTTGAAGTCGATTTAAATACCCACAAACTTTGAGATGCTCGTGTGAAAGCTTTTATTCGTCAAAATTTAAGTGGAGTCAAAGCTGCCCAAGTTTTGTAAGTAATAATTTGTATTTTTTTTACTTTTTCTTGAGTTAATAGTTATAAATATATACATTTATTCTAATTCTAAAAGTTAAGTTTTAATTTATTAATTGAACAAGGTGTAATTGTAGAATATTTTAAATTTTAGTAGAAATGTTAGAAGAATTCCTTTAAAACATATTGTCTAATTTTGAAAATTGATTTTGTAAGCATGAGATTTCATAATACATTTTTTATTTACACAACTAAATTTTATTCTTTGTATACTTTGTTTTATAATGTCGATAGTAGAGATAGGGCTATAAAAGAGCCGAGCTTGAGCAAGCTCTGGTTCGGCTCGTTCGAAACTGCTCATGTTTGAAATCTTCTCGTGAACAGTGTGTTAATGTTCTGCTCGAATTAAAAATTTGTGTTCGTGTTTGGCTCAAAATTGGCTCGTTAAAATTACAACAACAACAACAAAGTCTTAATCCCACTACGTGGGGTCGGCTAAATAAATCTTTTTTCTCCATTGTGTCCTATTTAGTGTCAAATTTTCATTTAGTTCTAGTAAATTAAGATCATTTTTAATACAATAAGCCCAAGTCTTCCTAGGTCTACCTCTGCTAACACAAGTCGAATCTAAAACATCTACTCTCCTAATTGGATCATCAGATGGTCGATGTTTAATGTGACCAAACCATCTAAGACGACTTTCTCTAATTTTGTCTGTCACGGGAGCTACAACAACCCTATCACGGATATATTCATTTCGCATTTTGTCTCTTAAGTGTAAAGCCACTCATCCACCTAATCATTCTCACCTCAGCATCAATTAACTTATTATTATGCTTCTCTTTTAACGGCCAACATTCAACGTCATATAGCATTGCAGGTCTCACCACCATCTTATAAAATTTTCCTTTCAGTCTAAGCGGTACTTTTTTATCACACAAAAGGCCTGAAGCATTCCTCCACTTCAACCAACCAACATGAATTCTACTATTAACATCCCCATCTATATCACCATCGTTTTGAACAACGGACCAAAAATATCTAAATCGTTCACACCTAATAATTTGATCACCCAAAGTCGCACTTCTGTCACTAGAGCTATTACAACTAAAATCACATTCCATGTACTCAGTTTTAGTTCTACTCAAATGAAGGCCTTTAGACTCCAATGTAGACCTCCATAATTCAAGTTTTTCCTGGACTTTTTCTCTCGTTTAATTCACGAGAAGGATATCATCAGCAAAAAGCATACACCAAGGTACATCCTCTTGTAGATGTCCAGTAAGACCATCCATAACTAAAGCAAAAATATATCAGCTTAAAGTCGATCCCTAATGTAATCCAATAGAAATAGGAAAATATTTGGTCAATCCTCCTTCAGTTTGAACACAAGTAACCGCTCTAGCATACATATCTTTAATGACTTGAATATAAGTCATATCAACACATTTCTTCTCAAGAACTCTCCAAAAGATATTGCTTGGAACCTTATCGTAAGCTTTTTCTAAATCAATAAAAATGAAATGTAGATTCTTCTTATTATCTCTGAACTTCTCCATCAAACCTCTCAATAAATGTATAGCTTCCATAGTAGACCTGTCCGGCATAAATCCAAGTTGATTATGAGAAATCTTTGTGATGTGTCTTAACCTATGTTCAATTACCCTTTCCCATAACTTTAAAGTATGACACATCAACTTAATTCCTTTATAATATGCACACTCTTGTGCATCCCCTTTATTCTTAAAAATGGGGACCAAAATACTCTTCCTCCACTCCTCAGGCATCTTTTTAGTTTTTAAAATAATATTAAAGAGTTCAGTAAGCCAAGAAACTCCCAAATATTTCCACACTTCAATTGGGATATCATCAGGTCCTACAGACTTTCCACCCTTTGTTTTCTTTAAAGCCTCTTCAACTTCTTTTTTACTAATGCGACGGTAAAAATGAAATGTTTTATTATTATTCACGATATTAAGATCACTAAGGTCGATCGTATTTTCAGAAACTTCATTAAAAAATTTATCAAAGTAACTCAACCACCTATGTTGAATATCTTTTTCTAAGAAAAGTACATTTCGATTTTCATCTTTGATACACTTTACTTGAGTTAAATCTTTACTTTTCTTTTCTCTTTGTTTGGCTAGTTTATAAATATATTTTTCACCCTACTTAGTATCTAATTTATTATAAAGATCATTAAAAACATAATTTTTAGCGTCACAGATTATTCTTTTAGACTCCCTGCGTGTCGTTTGATATTTTTCTAAGTTCTTTAAGTTTTTACATTTAAACCAATTTTTATAACATAACTTCTTATATTTTATTTTTTCTTACACATTATTATTCCGCCACCAACTATTTTTATTTATAAAAACTTTTTCTTTTGATTTTTCAAGAACATATTTTACTACTTGTTTAATAGTGTTTGTTACTTTATCCCATATAACATTTGCTTCTTCATGAATATCCCAAATTTTGAAATCTTGAATTTTACTCATAAAAATAATTTTATTTGTGTATTTTAAGTTTCTCCATCTAATTCTACGATGATGAGTCCTAATATTCTTTATTTTACAACTTTTAATCTTAAAATCTAGAACTAATAAACGATGTTGGGTACTTAAATTGTCACTTGGAATGACTTTATAATTTCACAATAGCGACGATCTTTTCTTCTCATCAGAAAATAATTAATTTGTGTTTTATTAAATTCACTCTTATAAGTAATAAGATGATTATCTCTTTTCTTGAATAAAGAATTAGTAATAACAAAATCATACGCTAAAATAAAATCTAAAATAGCTCTACCTTCCTCATTAGTTACTCCAAAACCGTAGCCACCATGAGTATTTATGAAGTCTTCTACCACTCTACCGACATGTCCACTTAAATCTCTTCTAATAAAAATTCTTTCTTCAAGAGGTATCATTTGTATCAAGTCTTCTAAGTCATTCCAAAATTTATCTTTAGACTATGTATCTAAACCTACTTGAGGAGCATAAGCACTTATAATATTAAAAATCTTAGTATCAAAGACAATCTTAAGGGCTATAATTCTATCTCCAACTCTATTATTTTTTACAACATTATCTTTCAAACTCTTATCTATAATTACACCTACATCATTTCTAGTGCGACTCTTACCAGAATACCAAAGTTTCAAACCTAAATTATCAATCTCCTTAGCCTTTTCTCCAACCCACTTAGTTTCTTGAATACATAAGATATTAATTTTCCTATGAATCATAATATTAATTTTCCTATGGCTCGTTAAAATTAAATTGAAAAAATAGATGTAAAGTGTTGGATTCGAACATGGACCAAATGTATGCAAAAGAAAGCACTAACCACAATACCACACAAGGTGTTCTGATTTAAACTTAGATATAAATATATATAATATATTATTATATAAATAATATATGTAATATATTATTATATATTTTTTTTATTTCAAGCTAAAATGAGTCAAACATGAGCGAACAAAGAGTTGTTCGTGTTCAGCTCGTTTATAATTCGAGCTTTAAAAAATTGTTCGTGTTCGACTCGTTTACTTAACGAACGAGTCGAACACAAGCTGTTCACGAACAACGAGCATTTTTGACAACCCTAAGTAGAGAAAATGAAAAAATATATACATTAAATTAATAGTTTATTAAATATAAAAAATGCCCATAACGTCTGGTATCCTACTTTTTTTCAATTATGTTGTGTAGGCAAATCAGGTCGTGTCCATGTCTTCTATCCGTGCTTCATAGCTTAGGAGCGAACATTGAAGTTGCATAAATATAAGCTAACAATGAAACCATATTTTCGAGGTACTAAGAAAATTGATGATGACATAAAAAAATGCATTCCTCCATCATGACTTCAAGTTGATATATGTTGATGCCATGCACCATCTTCTTAAAAAAAAATCTTAATAGGATATCCCCTATAAGAGAGAAGACTACTTATCGCCCCCTAATGCCTGACAAAGGGTTTATAAGTTCCTTGATGTCCATGATTAATGAAACAAGGAAGAGATTTAACCCTATTGAGGAGAGGTCAGCTTTCTTGTATCTCAACAAGTGTGGTAGTTGCATGCACAAAAATGTGTTACTTCAGATTTTCCAGCCAATGATGGCGAAGTTATTTCCACAAAGAATTCAAACTGTTAAGTGTCGAAAATGGTCTTTAAATGTCGATAAAATTTAGTTTGATGGTTCATATTGAGCCTGCTATTATGTCCTACATACAAGCATGTAAGGATCTTCCAAGGATAATCTATGTGAAGTATAATCAAGCCTTAAGAATAGACACAATCAAAAAGGTATCACTCACGCTATCAATAAATTATCCATTAATGATGTTTAACTAGCTTACCATAATGAGAGACGATAACATGGAAATAACTCAAATTGTGGGACCCTCAGTTTTTTGGAGACAGAAATTTATGAAGCTTATGTGGTGGCTGACAAGAATTTAGTGCAAGTACATATTTGAATTGAGTTGTCGGAAAACATAACTAATCAAAAGGCTTCGTTAATATGAAAACATGCACTCCATATAATGCATCATATGCAAATGATAGGAATCCTAGAAATAAATATAGGCAATGATTTATGCAATCTAAAATAATGCTAGGCGACATTCCAGTTTATTATGAAACTTTGTAGCGGACAAAAGATCACAAATAGCACAGGAGCAAGGATTCAAGAAGGCGGGCGATTATGTGGACAACTGTGAACTGTATGCAATGCCCCAAGTTCAAAGGAAATCATTGGTGAATCATTTGGCAAAAAAAATTAAAGAATATTTATAAAGAACATATACGATTTTTGAGGCAAAATTCAAGTTTTCCATAAATGACAAAATTTTTTATTTAATCTTTTCTCATAATTACAACAGCCAAAGCCCATTCACATTTCTGAAACCAGTAAAAGTGATATAAGAAGAGAGGAAAGTAGTGACAATAAAACTAAGTACACATACACAAATGTCACATGAACATAGAATAACCAACAAGAAAAATGTATTATTTATTGTAAAGTGCAAGGAATAAATTACTTTTTCATCACATTTAAACAAGGGCAGCTTCACCCCGACTGGTTGCCAAGAAAAAAATTATAAAAATGAATTCAATAGTATATATCAAGAGATGGCACTAGACTTAACTAATTGTCAAAAAAAATGAACTGACCCTCATTAAAAAACAAACTCAACTCCAAAAACTACATTAACCAATAAATGGAATGGACTTTAACCAAAAATCTGAAGTTATTAATGATGGAAATAAAAACTTCATTAAGAGTAGTGGAGTAGTGTTTCTTTTTTAAAAAGATAATCCTCGTCTTCCCTTCCTCGTTGCTTATCCCAATACCGGCAAGTCAATCCTTAAGCACAGACACAAGTTCTAGAATGGAAGTCAAGGAAAACATCAACTCAACAATCTCAACCGCCAAACTCTACAATGGATGGGTGCAACCAAGCTACAAAAATTAAAGGCTATTAGGGGAGCAGCATCACAAGTTGACTGAAATCCCGAAAGGGATAAAAATTAGGGGTAATTCACGCTCAAACCTCAACACTTGCACTTGCCCCAACCACCCTGTCCAATAATTTTAGCTCATTATCTCCATACAGCTTTACTGGAAATCATACCAAGTTTATTCATGAAAATGTCATGAAATAAAAACATTCTACTCAAAAACTATCAAGGGGAACCTCAACAAGTCTTAACTACAAATCTTTCATCATGGATGGGAGAAAGGTGCCAAACCTATGAGAAATGCGTTCACTTTATCTTCTAATTGATAACCACAAAGCTCGCTCATAATCTGATGCATTGTAAGCCACACGGAGTTATCAAAATAAGGCTCCCTACAATAACCCTTTCTAATGGAGGAAACTAATCAACCATACCTTCTAGAGAGATTTGATGTTTCTCAGCTCTCCCCAACAAAAGGTTCAAGATGCCGGTTGGTGTAACCTATTAAGTAAAATATAACCTTGCAAGAATTAAAATGTTTTCCCTGTTAATTTATTTTACTTTTCATTAGATGAAATAGCTTGAGTCAGAGCCACCACACCGGTGGCATGACTAGTCGCATGAGCCCTTGACGTGATATGGTCAACGAATATTGCGACAAGGGACCTTTGTTACGGATCAAGAATAACCTCTACTCTTCATTTCCCACTTAAACATGGTTACTCTACACAACCTTTCACCCTAATGAAAAAGGAGAAGGCTGGCAGATCAGCCTTGGAGAAACCCAGCAATATTTATAGATGATTGTGGCCACTAAAAAATTGGAGATAACATAAACATCATTATTAAAGTAGTTAATGGGAGCATCACTCCCA
Source organism: Phalaenopsis aphrodite (assembly GCA_003013225.1). NCBI lineage: Eukaryota > Viridiplantae > Streptophyta > Magnoliopsida > Asparagales > Orchidaceae > Phalaenopsis > Phalaenopsis aphrodite. The sequence continues at coordinate 265,008 of NEWO01000127.1, read as the reverse complement.
AAGCAAGGAAAAAAATAGTATATAAAATTCTCTGCTGTCTCTTTTATTGATCTATAAAAATAATAAACTACTCACCTAGTTTTTTTTTGTGCTCTTTGCAAGTCATTTTACGACGATGCAAAAGAACTAAAGAATTAAATGTATCCTCAAATATAAATTTCAAGGTAAAGTCAAGAAAATCATGTGAACTCATCAGAAATCACAGCACATGGTTTCAAAAGGCACACTCCCAAGAGGGCACTTGCCCAACTGAAAAGGCTTTCACCCAAGCGGGCACTCATCCAACAGAGCAATGGCCACTTAGAATGCACCTGACCTAATCCAAAAGCACTCATGCAAGCTCGGGAACCACTCAATCAAATTCAAAAGCACTCGCCCAACTCCAAAGGCACCCATCCAAGAAATAAAACTCACTTGTTCGAATATGAATACTGCATTCAATCAGCTAGCAAAGCCTTTGACAAACTCGCCAAAGGCAACGGCGATCGAGAAGTATCCATTGGGACTCTGATTGCTACATTCACACACCTATAACAGTCATATTATGTATTTATTTCTTCATTCATTTTACCAATTTAAAATATTGTCTCTCTTCTAATGCCAACCAAATCTATAAATGAGTCATTTTCGCACAATACAAGTTAAGGCATACATATTGTTTGAGCTTATTGCATGAAGAAATAAGATCCTTCAAAACTCTCTCCCTCTCCCTCTCCCTCTCTCCTCTTCTTCCTTTTTCTTGACTTGGCTACATTGAGATATCATGGGTCCTAGCAGCATCCAAGTATAGCTAACACAGATCGGGATCCAACAACTAAAATACTCTTACAAAAACCCAAAATAATCCATAAAATAGCCAAATTTCTATTCAGAAAACTAGTCCGAGCAAAAGAGTTGTATCAATAAACCATAAGCATTGGAATTAACTAAATAGCTAGACAATTAATTTACCAAAACGAAGGGAAAAGTTTTTGTTATAAGTAGCTTCAATTGCTAAATTACTTTTGTCAATAGTAAATTTATCAATCTTTGTCACGATTAAGTACAAAAACAAAGATTGAGCTGAAGGAAAACTAAATCATAATATCAACGGTAAGAAACTTTTGATAAAAAGGCAGTTAACAAAAAATCAAAATAGCGCATAAACTATTTACGAAGGACAATTTTAATCTCAACTATCTAATTTATCCAATTTTAGGCCCATGACTCGGATCTAATCCAATATAATCTAGCATAGATACTATTTTCAATCATATGTGCAAAGTCAAAGGACTAAACTAAACACATTATAAGAAAACTAGAACTAAAATGGTTACATTGAAATATTCAGAATCACTCTGAACTTTTTCTCAAAGCCGATAAAAGATAACAATTTCCAAAAGGGCAAAGGCAAAGTGTAACTACATTAAAATAGTAGATCACTTGGCAGCAATTGCAACAAACATAAAATTATATATCTAGCAAACAAGCTAGTCCTCAAAAGTAAAATAAGAGCACTTGCCTTTAAGCAGAAAATAAGAAAGTAAAATATATGAATGTTGTATACCTCCTTGTTATTGCTTGATAATGCAAATCCAAGTATCTGCTGAATAAATGCCAATTCAACCTTTTCAGATGAATCATCACAAGCAGCCTGCTAAGAATGTTCAAGACAAGAAAATATAAAATTAGAATTAAGGAGTATAAATACCTAATATGGCCATTGCACAAAAATAAAACGAGTAAATTGAGTTCAGTTGAAGACAGTGGGCGGTGACATTCACCCCCTGCCAGCTTTAGACAATGGGTGGTGACTGTCACCCACTACCAGATTTAGACATGGTCAATGCATGTAGCAGTGGTAAAACTAGGCAGTTTTTCGAAAGATTTGCATCATCTCTGTTGGATGCACACAGACTCACATCAAGACATAACTAAGCACTTGGACAAACTAATGCAACTAATGCATCCGACATGTGACCAAGTGCATGGGCATCCTGTGCAGGGCGCATGCATAAATGCAAGAGCATGTACGTCGTGCATGACCAAGCTAACGAAGCTAGGTACAAAAAGTGTAACGGTAGCAATGTAAGGTCATGCAATCTGTATGCGCAACAAAGTTCAGTGCAAAAAATGCAGGAGGTCAAGCATGCATGTCGGTTTCAAGGGGCAAGTAAGAAATCGCCTTCTGCAGTATACTTTTGATGTGCAATCAAGTGGACACGCAACATCCAGCACAAAGAAAATTAAGCTTGTATGTGGCAAGAGTTGATCCTGTTATACATTACTGACCTCAGGCACTGACAGCAATTGAGAATGTGGAAAATATCCACTTCCAGGATGCGCAGCTAGGCAGCACTTGCATGCCCGGTGCACATTATATAATTGGATGACCGTGTGTCAGATATTTGAAAAAGAGTGAAGAACTGCCGCAACATGGGGATATGGGGCCCTCAAAGATATACAAGAGGGTAACCTAGTTCCCCTTACAAAAAGGGCAAGAAAAAAAGGCCTCTCCAGGTAAAGATGGGACAGCAAAAGAGCCTTGTTGCCCCTACCTAAGGGACATGGCTCTCGCATCTTCATCTCATAGGAGAACTTGATGACAAAAGAAGCAACTCCCTTGGGGCACAATTGCTCAGTTCCTAGTCATATTTTGGGATCAGTGTCCACATTGAACAATTGGAACAGTAACGCCGGAAGGCATTGCAACAATGGTAGTATTATAAACAGAGTGAGCGTGCATCCAAGGTCCTCGGTAAGGTAATTCTATAAGCCATGTTTAACATATTGAAATGGATGATTATGTATATTCACTGATAGATAATATATACTAGAAGCCTGATCTATCTGCATTGGCTCGGTGAAAATTTTTCCCAGCAAGCGGGTCAAGTTCTTACACTCTTCTTGATGCATTTTTCTCGGAAAGGAAACGTGTGTTGTTTATCTAGTTTCTTCAAAAGGAACTTCAATTGAAAAATTTCATAGGTTCAGTCAAGAGGGAAACTTAATTGTCAGGTAAGTGCAAATCAATGATATTTGCGGCTAAAAATCTCACACCTATGAATAGGTGGAAGGGTGAACAAATAGACATCAAGAAGTTGTAAAAATGCTAGTTGTTGTACCCAACCTCCCTTAGGATTGACCATGAGAAAAGGAATAGAGATGATTCAATCAAAACCCAATGAAGGTACCTGCCACCAGTAGCATGTGCTTATGCTAAGTTGGTGAAAAAAAAAGTGATAGACTTGAAATCTATAATGAATTTCTTAACATTTTAGTTAATAGTGGTAACAAAATTGTATAGATCTACAACAAATCTCAGGAAAAAGGAGGGACAAGAGTGAGCGTTTTTAAGAAAATGTTTATCAACAAAAACAAGCCTTGTAACTCGAAGGAATTGAGTACAACTTACCCAAAATTAAGTTTTAGATGTCAAAAAGCAAGACAAGTGATTCAAGTTTTACATTGTATTGATTAAAAATTATGTTTCCATACATCATTTGTACAGTAAAAGATTTTTTTTTTTTTTTATTTATCTAAAAGATGAACAAATTGAGTGATATCTTAATCAATTATTTAGCATTGGTACATAAAATAATACATCAAAGATGATGATCTGTCAACTAGTTAAAAAACGAAAACCCAAAAAGAATATAATACTTTTAGCAAGCTAAGCAGTAGTTGAGTTCACAATCAATAAAAACTTATGAAAGGTCATATTGGAAATGAAGACTATATGTAGCTCCAGTTTCATTTAATCGTTTATAGCTCATCGGAAAAGGGAATTTTCATAATCATGCTTAAGATACCTAATAAAGGGTTCAACTAATACAATGCGCACTGAGTTGAAGTATGCACCTATACGTCATAAATTGCAAAGAGATGATTCCTTGCTTCAAACTGTTTTTCTTCAAATTACGATGGACGCAACCTAATTATTTAATAGAGCTGAACAAAATTCTAGATATGATGTAGCTCATGAGATATTTGAAAGAGTTGCTGCTGTCCTCACAACATAAGAAGAAGAAGCTCATATTTTGCTGCCTAAAATCCATCATTTCAGTGAATCTTAGAAGCTCTTACTGAATCTCAAATCAATGCCCTTTGAATAACTTCAAATCATTTTAAAACATAGCTCCCTTAAATGTTTTGGAAGCTTATTGAACCCAAAGCCAATCTAAGGCTAATATGTATGTTGCCCACAGCGGTTCAACAACAAGAACAACAAAACCTTTAAATCACTAAGTGGTTCATAAACATAAATTGTCCCCAACTTTATATTCATTAGAATCAAAACAAAGCCAATCTGAGTTTAATTTTTTAACATTTCTTTCTACCTATATGATCAAAATATTTTGCAATTCCATTTTTCTCTCATTACATCCTAATACTAATGAAATTAATATTAGGATAGAATCTTGAAATATAGGTACTCTCAATAGTAAATTAATGGAATTAGTTGATATTATGATTCATAGAATGATTAATATCTTATGTATTCAAAAATTAGATGGGGATGGAGAAAATGTTAAGGAAATTGATAACTTAGGTTTTAAACTTTGGTATTCTGGTAAGAATCGCACTAAAAATGGTGTAGATGTAATTATAGATAAAAATTTAAAGAATGATGTTGTAAAAATTAAGAGTTGGAAATAGATATATAACCCTTAACATTATTATTAATACTAAGATTTTTAATATTATAAGTGCTTATGCTCCTCAAGTAGGTTTAGATATAGGTTCTAAATATAAATTCTAGAATGACTTAGAAGACTTAATACAAATGATACATCTTGAAGAAAGAATTTTTATTGGAGGAGATTTAATTGGGCATGTCGGTAGAGTGGTGGAAGATTTCAGAAATATACATGGTGGCTATGAATTTGGAATGACTAATGAAGAAGGTAGAGTTATTTTAGATTTTGCTTTATAGCATGATTTTGTTATCATTAATACTTTATTCAAGAAAATAGATGAACATCTAATTACTTATAAGAATAGATCTAATAAAACACAATTTGATTATTTTCTTATGAGAAGAAGAGATGTTGAGATTGCAAAGATTGTAAGATCATTCCAAGTGAGTATTTAAATAACCAGCATCGGTTATTGGTTCTAGGTTTTAAGATAAAGAGTTGTAGAATAAATAATAATATCACTCATTATCGTAAAATTAGATGGGGATACTTAAAAGGCAAATAAAATTATTCTTATGAATAAAATTCAAGATTTCAAATTTTGGGATGTTCATGAAGAAGCAAATGCTATGTGAGATAAAGTAACAAACACTATTAAATAAGTAGCAAAAGATGTACTTGGAGAATAAAAAAAAAGTTTCTATAAATAAAAATAGTTGGTAGTGGAATAATAATATGCAATAAAAGATAAAATATAAGAAGTTACTAAGAAGAATCTACATTTGATTTTTATTGATTTAGAAAAAGTTTACGATAAGGTTCCAAGAGATATCCTTTAGAGAGTTCTTGAGAAGAAAGGTGTTGACATGACTTAAATTCGAGTCATTAAAAATATGTATACTAAAGATGTTACTTGTGTTCGAACTAAAGGAGGATTGAACAAATATTTTCCTATTTTTGTTGGATTACATCAAGGATCGGCTTTAAGCCCATATCATTTTACTTTAGTTATGGATGGTCTTACTGGACATTTACAGGAGAATGTACCTTGGTGTATGTTTTTGTTGATGATATCCTTCTTGTGGATAAGACGAGAGAAAAAGCCCAGGAAAAATTTGAATTATAGAGGTCAACATTGGAGTTTAAAGGTTTTCATTTGAGTATAACTAAAAATGAATACATGGAATGTAATTTTAGTAGTAGTAGCTCTAGCGACATAAGTGTAACTTTGGGTGATTAAATTATTAAAAGATGTGAACCGTTTAGATATCTCGGGTCTATTGTTCGAAGCGATGGTGATATATAAATGGAGATGTTAATAGTAGAATTCAAGTTAGTTGGTTACAGTGGAGGAAAGCTTCGGGCCTTTTGTGTGATAGAAAAGTACCGCTCATACTGAAAGGGAAAATTTTATAAGATGGTGGTGAGACATGCAATGTTCTATGGCACTGAATGTTAGTCTTTAAAAGAGAAGCATGATACTAAATTAAGTGTTGTCGAGATGAGAATGATTAAGTGGATGCGTGGCTTTACATTTAGAGACAAAATGAGAAATGAATATATCTATGATAGGGTTGGTGTAGCTCCAATGACGAACAAAATTAGAGAGAGTCGTCTTAGATGGTTTGTTCACATTAAACGTAGATCATCTGATGATCCGATTAAGAGAGTAGATGTTTTAGATTCAACTTATGTTAAGAAAGGCAATGGTAAACCTAGAAAAACTTGGGCTTCTTGTATAAAAATGATATTTTTATTAGAACTAAATGAAAATATGACACTAAATAAAACGCAATTGAGCAAAAGGATTCATGTAGCCGACCCCACGTAGTGGGATTAAGGTTTTGTTGTTGTTGCTATTGTTGTTGTATATTTGTCCAAGAACATGATTTTATTTTTTGTACGAATACACTGTAAGCTCTATCACATTGTATGAATATATTGCATAACTTAGAATCTAATATAGTGCTGTAAAAGACAGGTTTGCAGTGATAACATGATTTATTTATTCTTGACATGGCAGCACAACAAAATCACTCTCACAATAAAAAAATCAAGTCAATGCACTTTAAATGTCCTTCAAATGGCAGCAATAACAAAATCAATGTGCAACAACGTATGGGTTAAAGCTGAACAGAATAGTGGATATGATGTAGCTCATGAAAGATTTGAAAGTTGCTGCTGTCTTCACAAAATAAGAATTAGAAGCTCGTTTTTTGCAGTTTAAAGTCCATCATTTATGTGAATCTTAAAAGCTCTTACTGAATCTGAAGTCAATGCTTTGAATGACTTCAAATTATTTTAAAGCATAGCTCTCTTAAATGTTTTTGAAGCTTATTGAACCCAAAGATCATACTAGTTACTACTCACCATAAAATATATGTTGCCCACAGCACTTCATAAACATAAATTGTCCCCAACTTTATATTCATGAGAATTGAAACAAAACCAATCTAAGTCTAATTTTTCACAAATTTCTTTCTACCAATATGATCAAACCATTTTGCGGTTCCATTTTTCTCTCATTAAATTTGTCCAAAAACATGATTTTATTTTCTGTATGAATACACTGTAGGCTCTATTACATTGTATGAATATTTTGCATAACTTTCAATCAAACATAGTGATGTTAAAGACATGATTTTGCAGTGATAGCGTGATCTATTTATACTTGAAAATAATATTGTTCCATTTAGCTTTGCAAATGTCAATTTCATGAGTTCCTCCAAGCGGAAAAAAAGAAAAAAGAAATATGCCCAAGCATCTCTTTTCTCAGCCAGTCTAAATCAAAAAGTTAATTCATGCACTAGTATAAAGCTGGAAATTACAGCTCTTATTTTGTAGGCAACTTTACTACTAGGCTGTTACAAGCTTGGGGTTCAAAATGTTCTTTCATCAACAGCTAGCTACACTTTCATAACTCAAGAAATTGAACCAAGACAATGCAAAGAATTCTCATCCAAAATTTAAACAAACAATTTCTTTATGGTCTCGTTGCCTAAAGCTTAACTTGAGGAGAGAAAAAGACAAGATTTATAATGTTATTCAAAACAAAGATGAAAAAAGTTTAGGAGTATTTGTAGTACTCACATCTATAAGCAAAGAGATAAATGGATTAGAAGAAATTGGTTGAGAGGAATATGTCTGATGTAGGATGCCAAAGGAAACCAAACGCTGACTAGTCTCAAGCAGCTTCTTGTCCTAAAACATGGAAAATATGATGAAAGTGAAAAAACCATAAAAAGAATGGATCTGCTAGCTGAGTAATATTTTTATATGATAGAACAAAAGCAATATTTCCAAAAAAAATATCCAACAACTAGAAAACACACAACCAGAACCCTTAATGCAATAAATAATAAAGCATAGAAATTAACAAGCTTATAGTGAAAGTGATTCCAGTTACAGATCGGTAAAATAAATTAGAAACAAGCTTGAGAAACTGAATCAAGGAAAAGCCACTCCATGCATTTTCCATCGTAAAAGAAAATATTCAAAATTAAAAAAAAAAAATCATTGTTCGCCTTAACATGAGTATTCCTTGCTCATAATATCAATAATCTACAACCTAGCTATGGAGAGAGACTATACATACTTCAGTTAGATGAAAAAATAGTTGAAAGCTTATTGTGAATTTTAAGAGTTTTTTAAGGTTTGTGAATATTCCAAATACTACAAAAATTTTATAAAAAAATGTTGGTGGGAATATATATGCGCACGTTGATAACAACAAAAGAAACTCTGAGGATGGCTTTAGTATATGATATTAGAATAAAAGATACATATGCAGGATAAAAATTGTTTTAAAAACATTTTTAATCCATTTTAATTCCTAATCCTCTGACATTAATTTAATCTACTCATTCAATGGTGCATTTTGTACCTTTCTTGGACATTGACAAACCAACTAAGATAGAATTCTCTCTTTAGCCTCATCAAAATCAGGGCATGCACAATTTCAAAAATTTTGAGTTCATTTGATATGCATCATTTTTTTCTCCGTGGATTGCCTTTCTTGCATGATATAATTACAACTTTCAATGTATATAGTCCATCAAATGGCATGGTTTGTCGATGATATTTAGATTCCATGTGACCATTTTGATTGGTGTAATAAATGGGTGAAAATAGAATCTAAATCCCAAACTTTTATATGTTGTTGGATCATCATTAGGTCCAATATAAGCATGATAAATGGTCAATTTCTCATTAAATGAGTAATTTACATACTACAGATTAAAACCAACGATGTAATTTAAAGCATAGTGATTGTATAAGGTGACACAATAATAAAATAAGGGTTAGAATTGTCATTCTCCTCCTTCCCTGACTCTTAGAATATTATCATAACTGGTTGCAAGGAAAGTTGAAATTAGGAATAAAATGGAAAGCAGCGGAATGTTTCGTTTGTTTTGCCTGGAAAAGAAATCCCATCTTTAATGTAGCAATAGATGAAAAAGGGTTCATCATGCAAAACGTATCAATATAAAAATGCATGGCTTAATGGATAACTTATAACCTTCATTTTTAATGGAAATCGTAGTCTCTCCCAGAGTAATCTGCTACAGTCTATGATATTGAAACACTTCCGCAACTCCAATTTTATCCTTTCCAACCAAAGTGAACAAAGGAAACTAATTGGCAGTCTCCTCTTTTTACTCAAACTCAACTTTACCGCACTTCAAATATCATAGTAGAATAATAACTTCGATTTGAAAAATTCTCATATCAAGATGATTTTCAAATATTGTTTATACTCTGCCATCAATGCCCATACTGGATGAGGGATATGAACCCTAAGTTAAACATACTTGCACTTCCAATAATAAAGAGACGAGAATTATCTTTAGCTGAAAACATCAAGCAGAATTCGAACAGGCTTGGTTTCAAATAATAATAGCACGTAAAGATCAACAAGACAAATATTTCAACAAAAACTTCCCTTCATTGGAACCAATAAGGTCAACCAGAAATCTAGAGGAATCCTTAAGACCACGAAGCTTGAAAAAATTAACACACTATTGATCTACAACGGATAAAGGTCTGGTATAAGAGAGTGTTTAGCTAGCAACCTCGAGAAGCATGGCGATTGAGCAACATATTCTGAAATGGACGTCGCGCGGGAACCGAGAGTTGAATTCAGAGAATATATCATCGAGTGATCGGGTCTCTGCGTTGAGAAGAGCGAAAAGCGCCTCGGATTCCTCGACGCCGATCATGGCTTTGAACGACGCAGACTGAAAATTACGGATCGAACAAGGTTTTCTTCTCGACCCTCTTTCCTTTGTCTTGCGACAAATAAGAGGGCAGAAAATAAGTGGGAGATTAGGATTTGTGCAACACACTTGTCTCTTTGGTAGCACTTTTTTAATTGAATCTAATTTTAATTTAAATTTAGTCAAATATTAAAAAAATACATAATCCTACATCTTCCCGTTTCACCTCTTCCTTCAATTTCATCCCCTTGGCACCTTTAAGTACTGATTTATCCAACTAGTATGTGAGGAGTATTTCAAGTATTTACTCCCCCGTTACTCGCACTCCAACTCCATTTTGTTCGTGGCAAAATCCACAAATTTGATAAATTATATTAATGTAAATCTTGTGTTGCAGTCAAATACTTGTCGAATTTGCATTAAATAGAGTTTATCAAATTCAGTAAATTCAACGAGTCTGAATAGGAATAAAGGTCACAAACAACGGTAGCATAAATTTAATAAATTCATCTTTCTATTGGATTTACTAAATCCGGACATACGTTTAAAAAAAGACATTTTTTGATTTGTTGGCGTTAGACTGGATTTAGGATAAATCCATATGTTAAACCTATTAAAAGTCTGCTATCAAACACCCGCTTCGTGGGCAGAGAATCATTTACATAAATATAAAGATATGAGAAATATAATTAAAAAGAATCATTTACATACATCGTATGTATTTACTTATCTCACATATAAACTTTCGTATTTACAGATATGATATTTAAATCTTTCAAAACACATCAAAAAATAATATTATTATAACTTTTTTAAAAAAATACATCATCCCATACATCTATTTAAAATATAAAAATATTATCGATATAAATATAAAGATATGAGAAATATAAATATATCATAATTATTTTCTATGTATGTATATTTTTCAAAAATAAAAATGTGTGTTAGATTTTTCTTTCTACTAGTTTTTTTGTCAGCTCAAATTAGAATCGGATTCCATACCATTTAAATGTTATTTGTTAGTACTAAAATACATCTTATAAGATAACTTAGTTTGCATCTTATGACTTACAAGACATACAGTATTTTTCACATAAAATTTAATGGCCAAATGAACAGCTCCTTCAAACCAAAGTTCTGATACAATGAAGATTAACATGTCATTAATTAATTGCATCCTCTGTTCTTCTACAAAGCAAGGCTTATCAAGCATATCACCGCTATCAGCTGAACATGATTAGTTGTTCATTTGATTGGATTTGAGATTGTAGTATACTTCCAAAGCTTTTGATCATCCTTTGTTGGGGCTGCAAATTATTATCATTAGGAATGTTGTTAGCTTTAGTTTGCAAGATTCAGACGGTATCTTTAAGCTGAGAAGTTGAGGAAACAACAGCTGATTTATCACTAACAACATGTTTAATAGAGCCGTTGGATATGCCACTAAACGTGAAATAGAATAGTCAAACACAACAGCATATATCAATTGGTTCGTATAAAAATTCAAGGATGATTTATATACATACCACTCCATTGTTATGTATTTACATGTCTAACACTTAAACTTCAATTTTTACATATAAGCCACGTTAACTATGCATGAAAAGTTGTATTCACTTTTTGGAAGTTACATAATGGTATTTTGACTAGGGCTGTCAAAAAAGCTCGTTGTTCGCGAACAGTTCGTGTTCAGTTCGTCAATGAGTTTGTGTTCGATTTGTTCGATAAGTAGACGAGACGAACATGAACAAATTTTTTTCGTTCGGTAATGAACAAAACACGAACAATGATACGTTCGTTCGTGTTCGAATCATTATTGTTCGAAATATAAAATAATTAAAAATAATTATATATAAAAAATTTATGATATTCAAAAAATTAAATTTTATAAAATATAATATATAGTAAAATAATAATAATAGTATATTAATATACTATATTAGTAATATACTGATATATATATTATATGTTTATATAATATAAGTTATATAATTAATTTATATATATTAATATTAGAAAAGTCAAACTGGTTTGTTGTTCGCGAACAGCTCGTGTTCGGCTCGTTCGTTAAGAAACAAACACGAACAGTGATTTCACAAACAATTTCAAACACGAGCTTATTTCAAACAAATTAAATTTCAAACGAACCGAACACGAACACAAGCTCTGTTCGTTCGTGTTCGGTTCGTTTACACCCCTAATTTTGACGTGATATGAATGATTTGGGTGGTATAAATGTAAGAAAGCAAAATTTAGATGTTAGAAATGTAAGTGCATGGGAATTGGGTGGTTTGCATGTAAATGCCCCAAAATTCGAACATTTAAAATGCATACATAAAAGCATACGTTCCATGTGACTAAGTTGTGTGAAGAATGACTAAAACAAAGAAGTTTAACATGCAGCATGATAAAAACCTTAATGAGAAATATATTAAATATAAAACAAACTCTAGTGGTGCAAAAATATATTAAATGTAAGTGACTGCAGTGGTACAAAAATATATTAAATACACAACAAACTATTCGATTTTTAATTCTCTTTCGAGTTTCTAATATTAAAAAAATGATGGTGTATAAAAATACAAATTGAAACAACAACAACAAAACCTAAATCCCACAACGTGTGGTCGGCTACATAAATCATTTTTTCCCCACTGCATCCTATTTAGTGTCATATTTTCATTTAGTTCTAATAAATTAAGATCATTTTTTATACAATAAGCAAGAATACAAATTGAAACAAGATAAAAAAATATGAGAGGTAGAAGATAGAGGGCAAATAGAAATCATGAATATTTATATGAACTTTTTAACTCAGGTGTTGTAGATGAGCAAGAAAATGTATTCAAATTCAAAAAATCGTAGTCATCATTTTCATGAATAATGCTCCCACCAAACATTCAAAAAGGTTGCATAGACAACAAATTAATTCACAAGACAGACCAAAACAAGCAAATCAGGATATGTGAGGAAACTTTCCAAAACTGCTTTCATTGATGCAACTCTTTTACAATCATGATCAATCATCGCGATAAACAAAGTATAGCATCAGAGAACAGTGTCACAATAACAAAGCAAATAATATTATACTAATAATCACTGCTTCACAAAAGAATAAAATTCTATGACATAAAGCTGAAGGTGAAGATATGAGTTGGCTTGATCATGATCAATCCTTAATGAAACCACACCCCATAAAATTACTGAAAACTCAAATCAGTGTACATTCGCTCGATGCCATTCTTTTATGCTGTTGTATATTCTTTATCATGAATAAACAATAACGAAACCTTCAAGGTGTTTTAGGCTACTTCCTAACATGTTTCAAATTGATTTTATTCATTAACCTTTTTGAAGCAACTATTCATATGTATTTACATATCTAACAACTTCATTTAAAATTTACATGTTTAATACCTTTGTGAGTGTGATGTAAAGGTTTCTACCGCAATAAAAGCACGTGTATTTCCATTCATGGTCCTCTTCAGAAGCTCACATAAAACCCATGCATCAAACAAAATATAGAAGTAAAATCATAATTAGATAATTAAATATAGATTGCATGCCACAAGCACAGTCAACCAAAAGTTATTTCCCCATTCTGAAATCCATTAGGGAGTGTGAAAAGAAGCTTTCAATTAATAATGGATATAAAAAGTGCTGATATTTCATAACTAAGCGAATATCCATGAAGGAGTGTGAGAAGAAGCTTTCCATTAATAATGCTTATAAAAAGTGCTGATATTTCATAACTAAGCGAATATCCATGAAGGAGTGTGAGAAGAAGCTTTCCATTAATAATACTTATAAAAAGTTTTGATATTTCATTAATCAGCAGATATACACCCCCCCCCCCCTCCCATACCCCGACTTCAAACCATTCTATCAAAATTTTTCACAAAATAGTTTTAACAAAAGAATAATGATTGATGTGTTAATAAAGTTTTCAAAAAAAAAAGATTGATGTTGATGTGGTCAGGCAACAGATGTGGTATGGGTTCATGGTCACGCTTCATTAATCTGCTCATCATCATTATCATCATCCAATCTCTCTCAATGTATTAGAAGTATGGTTCTCACGACTCTATCAACATATGTAAATTCTGAGAATACGAGGTAGCATCAACTTCAGAAAAAATTTTGACTTGATTGGCTAATTGGCTTCTTACAAGTGGTTATGTGGTGCCGCTAACGATCACAACAACCACATTTATGAGTCATTTTACTCTTTTTTATTAGTCACCATAAAACTTTTTATTCTCCACTTCCTCAGCATTCCTCTTGGTCCTGATGTATTTGGTGAAAAAATGTTAAGATCGTCGTTAGGTGCAATCCACTCGCACTTCCACAAGAGGGTGAGAATCGCTCTGTCATAGGTCATCTTGTATCTGTAGTTATTTTGATAAAGTCAAAAATAATTTAACATATAATGTATAAATTAAATTTGAAAAGTTAAAAAGAAAAACCTCATCGTATAAAAATGCTCATCAACACAGTTATGCCACAATGTCATATCTTTGATGTCGATAAAGTAGGTAGCATGAATACATGAGAGACCACTCAACTGCTAAAATCCACAACTACATTTTCTCTTAATGTCAATCATGTATCTTTCTTCGGGTCCCTCAACTTCAGTCATGTATGTTGTTGAAGGCCTTTTAATGAACCTTTTTCTTTTTTGTTAACCCGCTTATATGCTAGTCAGTTGCAGGTACTAATTCACGTATCCACTCACTTGATTTAAGCTCTCTTTTAGTTATTTTCTCCATTTTCATCCCTCTGATCATGTCCATCGAATGCGTAATAGTTTTTTTCCCCTAGCTTCTTCAATCCATGAGTTGAAGGATTTAGAAATATTGTTAGTATTGATTTGACTTTTAATATCAAGCAAGAATTGACAATTTACCCATTTATATGGGAGATTGACTAGATATGCATGAAGTTGTGGGTTAATTTCACAAATCTCATTGAGTTTCACATTGAATTTTGCCCTAGTGTAAGAATTTGACGCTAGCTAAACATTGTGTCGGATCGCTTTGATGCCTTGAAAATAGTGGTATATCTTAATATTTTTCCATAAACATTACATGCAAACTCTAGGTTATGTGTATGGAAATACACTCCTTAAGGTCTCAACACAAAGCCTTCTCCATGTATTATATAAAACCAAATGTTCAAACTCAAAAGATATAGTTAAATTCCTTAGAAACCATTCCTATGACTTCTTTGAATGGAACTTGAATACTATATACGCGATCGTAAAAAGTCCATTATTTCCATCCAATGCATTAATTGAAAGCAAGCCTTATAAGTATGTAGATTTTAAGTGACATGCATCAAGTCCCACAAGATTTCTGCATCCAACTAGAAAACCATCGATGCACAACTTGAAATGAACATACAATCTCTCAAATGTTTGACCAACATTATTGTACTCAGAGTTAATAGAAAAAATCATATTCCTTCTTACAAGCTCCACACAGTGTATGAATTAACATGAAACTATCATCAATCGATCCAAATATTTGATCCCGTGCTAACTGTTTAGATATCCACAACTTCATCAGTGCTATGGTAGGTCATAATTTCTTTCTAAGCCAAGATTTATTTGTTTTAGAGACATATTTAGAAAGATTTTTACCATATCTTATATTTCATTAGCTACTCACTAGTTATTGTCTGTTTGTTGTCATCTATGTTGACACCTGGACAAATATGTGAAACTTCATATTTCTTTACTTCAAATGTTTGTTCGTCGACTAATACTGAGGCTCTCACTCTCCATGGGCAACCACTATATGAGCAAATGACAATAACACTCTTTCTATCTTGCCTTAAACTTCATTAAAAAATTCTCAGCAATAGCCAATAGCCGTAGAAATTGCTTAAAACTAGGTGAATATTTAAATTGAGGGCCAAATTTAAAAATATATCATCACTCATTGATTGTCCATCCATATACTCATCGTGTTCATATGCACATCTGTCGGTACTATCAGAGCTTGATTGATAGTGCTTAGTTAATTCACCACCATTCAATATGATGAACTTTTAAATATCCGCAAAAACAAATGTAGTTATTAAAATATCAATGAAGTTGCATATAATTGTAAAACAATGTACTTTGACATTTCAGGGGCTAAATATCATAAATAACATAGAATGTTTGACTAAAAATCATACTATGAAGATTTAATTTGGATAAGAATGAATTTTATTCTCAAAGGAAAGTTATTATTATTTTTGTATTGTATAGAGGTTTTCAAATTGATCATACATAGCTAAAAAATAACATTAAAATGGTAAATGAGGCAAACCTTAGCTTCATTAGAACGTTGTTTTTTTGTTTCCCCTATTTCCTCTTCTTAAATTTCTTTATAACCACCACTTTAATACCCTCTATAAATGACAATAAAAGTAGTTGTAAGCTTCTAAATACATAAATAAACCAACAAGTACAATGTTAGCTTCCTATTATTATAAAAGAGCCGAGGATGTCAGAATTACTATATAAGATACATCCAATTACATTCATCCGATTAGAGAAAACTCTTACACCCAATTAGATTGGCTATAAAAGTCTTATGCGATATTTGATACTTGATAAATCTATCAAATATAGATGCACATATTGATGCAAAGTCCCCTTCCAAGCTAAGTGGTCTGATATGTACTTTGGATTGCCAGTAAGGTTGAAGAGATCTAATTGTGAGAGGCACCTAGGTAATAGGCTAATGGAGCTCAAGAGTAGGGAGATGACCAACATGTAAATCTGCATTAAAGAGATTAGTTCTTTTAGTGACTTGAAGATGATTTATCTCATCCTAGGATATTTAGTTTGTTTGATAATAACTTTAAACAATATTCCAGCTTAGAATATTGTTATATGACTACATAAAAATAAATTGATCGTTTGAAGACTAAAAATATCTGATGAAATATCAAGGAACATTAAAAAATTCTAAATTGATCATTCTAAAACTTTTAAATGTATTTCCATATATATAAAAAAGTAAATTACATGGCATGAAAGTATTAGATTGACAATCCAATCACAAACATATCCTAATAGTATAAACAAATTTACACTTACCAATTAACAACAACCACTTTTGTAGTTATACATTTAGTAATTGAAAATTTGTTGTAATTTACCTAAAGACAAGCAATAACAACCAATTAATGTTCCTCTACAATGTTTGGGTTCATCTTAATAAGCCAATTGAGAGCATCAATTCCTATATATTTAAAATCATGAAGATCACTTTACCAAAACATAAACTCAAAGATTTAAATGCTATGATTAAATCACATAAAAGACATAATAAAAATAGAAGGTTGGTTTGAATTTGACGAGCAAACATGTAATAAAGTTCAAAGCAAAAAAAAAAGATTATGAAACAGTAAAAGAAGGGTTGGAGCCAACTCACCACACACTAGAAGGGAGGGAAATAGGTTGGAGTTCGAGCCGACCTACTGCATAGGAGAAGAATGGGAGATAGGATGGAGTTGGAACCGACCTACTTCTCACGGAAGAAGGGAGAGAGACGGGTTGGAGTTGGAGCTGACTTGCTGCTCAAGAGAAGGGATGGCAGAGGTTAGTACGGGAAGGAGAAGTTGTCGTGTATAATGACAAATGTGAGGGTAGCTGAGACGGTGGCGTAGGAATTTTTATTAGGTACGACCATGTGGAATCCGGACCCACGTGAATTATTTATGTTAAAAACCCTGTTATATTATATTTGATCCGGTCCGAATTCCGCCCAACAAAAAAAAACGTAATTTTGTCATTTTCGATTCCCACCAACTGCAAAAAATTGGTATTTTGTCTCCTTTAGAGTTTAGGGATTCAGGATATTCTCATTTCGTTTCCTCATATTCGTTAGACCTGGTTCGATGGAATTAATTTTTTATGATGAAATATTGCTAGAATCTCAAAGTACTTACAAGATACATGACAATGAGCCGAAATCTCAGAATATTTTCGAGAATCATAAGAATGAGCAGAGTTTAGGTGCGACAGAAGAAAATCGGCAGGTACGTTATACTTGTTTGACTGCAAATTTGGTTATTAAAGAATATTTATATTGTTAATGAAGCTTGTTCTGTTTTTATATGACGTTTAATGCTAAGTTTCATTAAGGGTGGGATGTAGTGTTATTTAGGTAATATCACGGTGATATACTTGTTGTTTTTAGAGTTGTTTTCCATTTATGATTGTTCCTTATAATTTGAGTGGGTTAAATGACTGTCATAATGAAGTGTTGTTCTCGTCGTCGTCATGGGGTTAATGGGTAGCTATTCTCGTCGTCATAGTGGTGTCAAAGTGTTACAATATCATTTTCTTGTAAAGTTACTGTCGTGGGGATTTGGTGTTATTTTGGTAGTATCACAGCCTTATTAAGATAATATTGGATCTGCTGACTTAGTTTTGTTTTTAGGGTATTATGTTGACGTTTAATGATGTTATGCTTGTGTGATGTTTGTGTTATTGTGGTATTATGCGTGTGATTTTTTGTCTGTAAGGTTGCACGTATGGTGGGGTGGTAATGTGGTGTTATTTTGGTATTATCATGGTGTTATCCTATTGTTATTTGATCTAATTAGTAATTTTATTATAGTCTTATATTGGCGTTCTAATTGTTTTATTAGGGTTTTATTGTGGTTTTATCATTGTGTTATTAAGGGTTTATTATAGGCCTGTAACGATGACGCTAGTAACATTTCTTAACGGCATTTGATTGGCTTATTATATTGACATTGCCATAATGTTATTTGAGTTATATTATGGTATTATTATAGTGTTATTTATGTATTATAACAATGTATTAATTTCTTTTTGGGGTGCTAATAATGATGTTTAAATTTGCGGTCACTCGAGGCAGAGAAATTACTTCATGTTGTTGTCCACAACGAGAAGGAAGACTATGAACAATATTGTTTATACGCACACCATATTAGATTTACTGTGCGAACGAAACACAATGGTTTCTGACCGAATTCAAAGAAGCTTAAGACAAAGGACTTTCTTTGTGGTAAGGCTGATTTCAAGAAAGAGTTGAAGGACACTATCACGGTGAGGTTCAAAAGAGCAGACACAAAAACTGGTTGTCCAGCCATTGTCCAATATTTCACTGATTTAGAGGGCAACTGGTCGGTAGAGAAATTCATAGAAAGTCACAACTATCCGTTGGTGGAGGACGGTGACAAACATCTATTGCGTTCCAGCAGAAAGATGTGTGACATCAATGTTGATATCCTCAGATCAATGACAAAATCAGGGATTAGAATCAGTGATGCATTCAAATTCCTCACTACTGAGGTCGGATGAGTGTAGAATCTTGATTGCACAAAGAGGGATGTCTATAATTTCATATAAAGAGAGAGAAGAGTTCAAATTGAATTAGGGGATGATAATTCTCTCATACAATTGTTCACTACACGGCAAGCGGAGGATCCAATGTTTGCATGAGACTTCCAAATTGATGAATCGGGATGTTTCGTGAATTTTTTATGGTGCAATTGGATGTCCAAGATTTATTACGACTGCTTTGGAGATGTAATAATATTTGATACAAGTTATAGACTGAATAAATACAATTTATGTCGTGCTCCGATTGTCGGTGTGAATCACCATTGGTATAATGTTTTAATTGGTGTTGGTTTTTTGCAGATGAAACGATTGAATCATTCAAGTGGCTATTCAAAGTCTTTATCCGTATGATGGATAATAAGCATCCAATTACAATATTTACTGACCTGGATCAAGCAATGTCTAAAATCATTGAAGAGTGTCTTCTGCACATCAGACATAGATTATATCAATGGCATATTTACAAAAAGTTATCTTCAAAAGTCCATTGTGGTGTGGATAGCAAGAGAGTCAATGATCTTTTTTATAAATGCTTGAGCAGATGTGAGTCTGAAGAGGAGTTTGAAGAAACTTGGGGTTAAATGATCGAGAAAGGAAACCTACATGAGAATGTTTGGTTGGATGAATTGTATAATATCAGGCATAAACAGTCAACCGCCTTCAATAAAAATTTTTTTGTAATGAGGATCCTATCAACTCAAAGAAGTAATTCCACAAATAAGATTTGTTATGGTGTCTCCAAGGCAACAAGCACTCTGACCGAATGTTTTTTGGGTCTTGAAAATGTCATCAAGGATTGGAGAAGAAATGAAATGAACGAAGATTTTAAATGCCATCAGTCTGTAATTTCTCCCGTTGTTAAAAGTAGTCCCATGTTGAGACAGGTTGCTACACTTTGCACAAGAAAGTTATATTTAATGTTTGAAGCACGGTTTCTACATTGTTTGTGTGGGCTTGCTGTGAAGTGCTCCGCTACTATGGATTCAGAATTTCATATCCGAACTCTCGATAATAAGGACAGAGACAGACTCTGGATTGTTAAATTGGACAAAGGTAATTCTAATATTACGTGTAGTTATAAAAAATTTGAAATGATTGACTTATTATGTGTTTACGCTCTAAGGGTTCTTCAACAAAAAAATGTTACAAAAATCCCTAATAAACATATATTTCTTCGGTAGTGTATTAATAACAGTTATGGTTATGCACATCGTAAGGTGTTAGAAATGTTGTCAAATTCTGCAAGTGGACTCATCTATCTCAATCACATTCATAAATATGTATACCAGATCGACACCAGAACACGAGGCCATGAACTTGTCGAGAAGCTAGTGCTGGAGGCATTTAATAAACTTACAATCGATGTCGAAGCCATAATGAGTGGACGAGATCCTCCGGAAAAGTAAAAATCAAAGAAAAAGAAGACACCAAGTAAAGAGCGAAATGTCAATGATTCCACGAAGATGCGGCCAAAAGGAATATCCAATACAAGGTTAAAAGGCTACTAGGAAAAAAAAGGGATTCAAAAGTAAATGTTACCTATAATATTAAGTTTTGTTTTGGTTTGATGAAAGATTACTCGCTAACATATAATATTGTTTACAAAAAAGGTGAAAGATATTATTTCAAACATGATAGCATTATGGAATGCGATCCAAATTTATTTTCAACAGTGTATCACTTTAGTGAGGTTGTGAAATCAATCATTCAGAAATTTTTTATTTTTGATATAGACCTCTTTCCTGACATTTACTCATTAATACTATCAATGCACAATAATTTTTTGAAACATAACAAACAAGGATATATACTTGCTTATTAATGAACAAACATGATAATATATAGACTATTTATTCAGAAGTTGTTATTGTCGTATTATTGTTGTTTAAGGTGAAACAGACATTTGTATTATTGTTGTTTTATTCAGGAGTTATTATGAGTTTATTATTCTTTAGTTCTATTGTAATATTTTCATTTTATTAAGGGTTTATTATTGTTGTATTATTGTTGTTTAAGGGTTTATTATTGTCGCTATTGTCATAAGACAGATTTATTTCTACCGCTCCACCTGGTTTCATTGAAATCTCTTACGGCATATTCCAATAAAATCAGCGCTCGCAGAACACTTCAGAATAATAAAACCTGAACACGACAGTAAAAATACCAAAGTACAACCAGTGTGGTTACCATAAGATGGATTTATTTCTGTCGTTTCACCCGGTTTCATTGGAATCTCTGGCGGCATATTTCAATAAAACCAGCGCTCGTGAAACACTTTACATGAATAAAACTTGAACACGACCGTAAAAATACTAAAGTAAAACCAGCGCGGTTGCCATAAGACGGATTTATTTTTGTCGCTCTATCTGGTTTCATTAGAATCTCTGACGGCATATTCCAATAAAATCAGCGCTCGTAGAACACTTTACAAGAATAAAACCTGAACACAATAGTAAAAATATCAAAGCACAACTAGTGCGGTTGTCATAAGATGGATTTATTTATGTCGCTCCGTCTGGTTTCATTAGAATCTCTGATGGCATATTTCAATAAAATCAACGCTCGTAGAACACTTTACAATAATAAAACATGAACACGACCGTAAAAATACCAAAGTACAACTAGCGTGATTGCCATAAGACAGATTTATTTCCGCCACTCCGCCTGGTTTCATTAGAATTTCTAGCGGCATATTCCAATAAAACCAAGGCTCGTGGAACACTTTACAGGAATAAAACCGGAACATGACCGTAAAAATACCAAAGTACAACCAGCACAGTTACCATAAGACGAATTTATTTATGCTGCTCTGTCTGGTTTCACTGGAATCTCTGGCAACATATTCCAATAAAACAACCGCTCGTGGAACAATAACTTAGAATACAACATGAATACTGCAGAGGTAAACCACAATACAACAACATACCCCATTAAATCAAATACATCATAAAAGCCACCATAATAAAACAAAGATACAAGTGATGGAACATTTTAATAAAATGATACATATATACAACCAAACCAACATGAGATTATTGTTTCATTTGCAATACAACCAAATACACAACTGTTAATATGAATGTTTGATTGACAATATGTCTATTACAATAAATTAAACTCATCAGTTCAATCTTATTTAATGGAGGAGACCCAAATTCAAAGTTCATATGCTAATTCAGCCTGAAATCTTGTCGTTTCTTCTTATGCTCCTTACTCCAATCAACTGGGTTGGCCTCAACTAGTTTTTTGATGTAGACAAACATGTCGCAATCAATGATATTATTTTGAGTTTGTACGCCCTTAACCATTGTCAGCTCCCCATGTTTCAGCTTTCTTCATACCAAAACATAGTCTAGCATCCGCTGCAAACATTGATATCTATAAAGTCGGACAACACATTTTTTATTCCATGACAAAATCAAAATGGGATTGACATATTATGTAGCATAAACTTACAATGCGTTCGCATACTGCCTTATGCATTTTATTGGGTAATGAATCATATATTTTTCATTTTTTATCTTTCAAGTCAACAATCAACAATATCTTATGCTGGTTTTCAACAATGGGAAACAAGATAATCTCAGTATTTTTCACCGCTTCCTTCATAATGTGGCGCAAAAACCTTAAGTTGTCACCACTCTCCATTTTTTGATGCCCCTTCATGAATTGACACACTTTTAATATTATCATCAACTGCAAAAAATCTTACGACGTCTATTATTTTATTTATATACATAGTATAAAGAGGACACATATAGATATTGTAAGAATGTTGTTGGACTTTGAGTCCTCCCATGAAGAATGAGGGCTAATGCATCCATCTGGTCATTGTCAATCCATCCATTACACGAGACATTATCCATCATACCCCGATCAATATAGATTGAACTATCTCTAAGGTGGAAAATAAAGTCATTCCTGAAGAGTATTAATAGTATTTGTATCACCTCACATTAATGACTTTTTATGCAACGACAAATCAAATGTTACTCACTTTACAGGGTATTGTGATAAGCACTGATCAATTACTATTTGCATTTCCTTAGATATCAGTGCTCACCCATGAAAATCTATGTGTCGCTTTGTCAGTGAGGACTATACATAAACAAAGCTATCGAAATGTCAAAATGTACTAAATAACATATAAAAAATTATTACGAATTAGGTTAGAAATATCAATGTTTCAGGTACAGCTGGTAATCGTGCATGCACTGGAGGTACATATACTACTATCCGTAAAGTTGTTTCAGTTGTTGGTGAGATGACAACAGTATCAGGTAATTTTGGGGTGGCAGCAGTAGCAACAATTGACTGTTCTGAGGTGGCAGTATCAAGTATTTGTTCTACAATATCTGAAATTTGTACATTCGTTTTTTCTAGTGAGGCGGTTGTCCCTAAATCAGTCATTGTTTCATCAACAAACAATTGCTCATCAGCATCATTTGTTGCTTTCTTCATTTATATTCAAAGGGTGTGAAAGGGGAGCTCACAATCTTCTTCTTACGACTGTGTCGGCCCTTCACCCTAAATAATATGCTGGAAATAGTCTAGGTTGGGAGCTGGGTTGGTTCCTCAACATCATATGGGATTCCAACAGAAGGAGAGGGGGGCTGTGAAGATTCCTCATCAGCATGAGGGATTACAACATAAGGGGAGGGGGTTGGGCAGAATGCTCATCAGCATATGGGATTACAATAGGAGGGGAGGGGGGCTGACAAATTGCTCATCAGCATGCGTGATTACAGCAGGAGGGGAGGGGAGCCGAGAAAATTCCTCAACAGCATGTGGGATTCCAACAGGAGAGGAGGGAGGCTGGGCATATTCCTCATCAGCATGTGGGATTACAACAGAATATGAGGGAGACAGGGCATATGCTTCCTCTAGGACTATGCCTATATCAGCTCCGTCATTTTCATTTTTTTCAATTTTATTCTGCAGTTTCAACATTTGGTCTTGCAGACTCGAAACTCCAATAATAATTATATTAAGAGTCCTTTTGAACTTCTTGAACCATTTCTCCTGTCCTTTGATAAGATCAATTATTGCTTCAATGTTTTTGTTCATTACATTGTAAATTGGTTCAAGGGCAGTCTCTCCTTCAACAACTACCTCTATATCAAATGATACAGGAGGTTTTACTCTAATTTCATGCTGATGGATTTGACAAATATTGGGTAGTCCCTCATTTGGATTGGCCATAAAATTTAGTTCCTCCTCTTTTAGGTCCAATAATTTATCATTAATCTATAAGACACTTCAGGATACCTGAACCTTAATCACTATTCCAGAAATAAGTTATTTAACCACAGTGTAAATGACTCACCTGTTCACTGGTTAGCCTCTTAAAGGTCACATTTTTCTGCGAGAAGTTCAAGTTACTTGAGGGAAAAAATAGATTTGATAACAAAAAATTTATAAACAATTTAGCAAAAGGGATAGTAAACCTCCCTCTTGCGAAATCCAAGAGATTGTTCCTCATCTGCTAGGCATCTACGTCACACGATGAACATTTACTCCACTTTGGCACTGCTCCTCTATTTGGCTTGTCAATTAGCAGGGCAACTTCATCAGGCAACAGTCGTAGCTCTTTCCCTCCAATTTTGAAAATCATTTTATCGTGCTGCCAACATTGCAAAATTTGAAGTGTCAAGACATTCTCTTGAGGATAAGGAGGGAGCTCCAAGAACTGTTCAACATTCATTGCTTTAAGCTCATTTCTCGTGTCCTCAGATATTGAATACCTGACCTTATCCAACGCTTCTCTCACTACAGATGACCGACATCTACAGCTCATTGATCTTGGGTTCACAAACCTACAAAATAATACAATACAACAAATATCAGGTGTTATTTCAGTGTCATTTCAATGTCATTATTCAGGTGTTATTCGGGTGTGGTTGTATTATTATGTTATTATTACAGTATTATTGTGGTTATATCTCGGTGGTATTATTCACGTAGTACGACAATATTATTACAATATTATTATGATATTATAAATGTTATATTTTGAAGGTATTATTCTTGTACTATTATAATATTATTACAGTTATATTTTGTTATATTACCGTATTCACTATTTACCTAGTAACTTTATGACATTATTACGATTTTATTTGACTTTATTATTTAGTATTAATGAAGTTTTGTATAAGAGAGAACTGTATTTTTATTAAAGAAACTGTATTTTATTTAAAAGAATTGCATTTTATCACCATAATAATCACTGTTACCTGGAAGAACCATAAAATTATTACAGTTTCATCCATCTTATGGTATTAGCTGCATTTTACCATTGTATTATTTAGAAGGAAAAATGCATTTTAATTAGGATATGTTCTCGTAATATCACGTAATGTTGCTAATCTTTTCAAAGAAAAAATGATCAAGAAAATAAAATATTACCTGGAGGAACCCTCTTCAATAACCTTCTTCTTACGGTCATTGGTTTTTTTCTTGGACTCCATTCTTGACGGCTTATCTTCGGTTTCCATTGTCAATGCCTCTTCGGCTTCTACTGTCGTAGGGTTTTCTTGGATTTCCATCTCAGAAGGATCTGCTTCCATCTTGATTAGTTGAACTCTAGCGGTGAACTAAGGAATGTACTTCGGTCGGTGAACGAAGACTCAAAACCCTAAATAGATGGCGAGTGACAAAAGAGGTGGTGCGCCTGTCGGTTTTCCTCCAGAGTTATTTTTCGATAGGCGTTTCGTATTCTATTCCATTCAATTAATTCGGTGCTCTCGGGCGGGAGTACAGCAAAGTCCCACGTGATAAAATCATTTCTTAATTTCAATGAACCCTCTAATGTTACCATAATACAATCATATTAATACTTCACTTAATAAAAACATAATAAAACAACAATAAAACCATGATAACACTGCAAGGCACTTAAAAAATGCCGCGGAACCAATAACATCAATGTTACCACAATAAGACTTGAATAATACCATAATACAACCATAATAATACATCACCTCGATGTTAATAAACTGATAAGATAATAATGTGCCAATCAGTTCACAATAAGACAATAATACTACATAACGAAAAATATATCAATAATACTTAAATAATTTACTAATGATACCACGATATTTCAGCCACTCGAATAAACATAACGATACATATAACAATAACCACCGTTTAATACATAATATGTGACAAATGGGAGGTCAGTCTGTTGGCTTGTAGATTCAACTCCAACTTTGTTTGTTAAAATTGCGAGCAATTAGATCAGAGTTATTTAATTATTCATTAAGGTCTTGGTCATAATCAATGAAGAAGCTGAAAATTACAATATATGTAATAACCATTTTAGTGGAAGAGAGAGTTCCTTGATTGCTCAGAGGCAATAAGATGAAGTCATTTAGTGATTCAGATAATCTTGAATGATAAGCAGTAAAAAATTCATTCACACAATGATCAAAGGTTGATTAAGAGAAAGTTTCAGGCGGTTCGTACATCTAAAATTGATTGAGTTATGTAATATGATGATAATGCCTAAATGTCAGCATAACTTAAACAGTTATAACGACAACAACTTTGAATAAACTGAAAACTACTAAAGTCAAACTTCGATAAACCTAGAGAAACAAATTGTTAAAAATAAGTAATGAGACAAATGTTAGAACTATACCTTCGATAAAAAAACTAAAGTAACACTATTAAATCAACTAATTAAACCTCCATAAACCAAGACAAATGCCAGAAGTATCCATAAAATCAAAAAATAAAACTCGCACAAACCCTAGAACCCAAACAACAACAATGTCATTAAGATAAAAAACATTATCCGCAAAGCTATACTAACTTGGATCTGGAAGTCGTTGTCGTTGTCTTCATCGACAGAGCAATCCATTCCGGCAACTCCAAACCCTAAAGTGCGAAATTAAAGTGGGGGAAAACCAGGAAATGGCCTTATGCTTTCAATTTTCAGGAGAAATTAAAGTCAGGCGTCAAATAATAGAATTTTTAACCTAAATAATAGTAGTGGGGTCAGATTCCACGTGGCAGGTTATAATTGGCTACCGTTTGCAAGCTTCCATATGCTGCACGTTTCTAATTAAAATTTGTGGCGAAGGGGATAAAAGCGAGCAAACGGGAGGGCCTTTGGGTGGTTAAAACAAGGAAAAATTATTCCGTGCGGCTACGATCTCCAGCTTCCATCATGGTGGGATTAAAAAAAAAAATTGAAAGTGGGTTCCACCAAAGCCGCGATAGACGGTGAAGATCAGACTCCGCATGCAAAGACGGGATGATTTTTCTAAAACAAGGGGGTTTAGATGGTTGTTTTGACATATTTAAAATTTATACGTGTATTTTATTATTAATAATATTTTAAATGATGGGAGGTAAAACCCCTAAAAAGAGGAAAAAAATTATGTCCAGACTCCTAACGTACTCTACGTGTACACTCCAATAATATTACACCATATGTGCTACATCACAGAGGTTATTTCAGGGTTATTGAAGTGGAACCACAAATGTTATTTCAGGATTATTTTAGGGTTATGTCAGATTATTGAAAAGAAACCTATATATTCTACTTTAATAGACCAGAAAAAACATAGAAATAACTCCAGCAGTTTCACTTCAATAACCCCAAAATAACATCGCAGAATTTATTTCGGGTTTATTTCTGGATTAATGAAGTGAAATATATGAGTTTTTCTACAATAACTGTGAAATAACCCGAAATATCCTCCATGATGTTATTTCTTGGTTAGTAAAGTAGAATCACAAATGTTATTTCAGAGTTATTTGAAGGTTATTTCAGAGTTATTGCGAAGTCCGCGGTTCCATTTTAATGTTTTTTATGTGAGCTCGATATAGCATATTTGACAATATATTTCTGGGAGTCCGCATGTAAAGTTACATCCGGAGTATAGAAAAGAAATTTTCAAAAAAGATAAGCTTAAAAAAATTAGTTATTCCAGTCAATAGGAGTGTAAACGAGCCAAACACGAGCGAGCCCATACTCAACTCGTTTATATTTCGAGCTCGAAAAATGTGTTTGTGTTTGACGCGTTTGCTTAGCGAGCCGAACACGAGCTGTTCAC
>NEWO01000127.1:201457-227370 GCA_003013225.1 Phalaenopsis aphrodite | reverse complement strand
CAACTCTTAACTTTTCATGAATAAAATCCCAATTCAGTCCAATCCTATACCAAGAAAAGTCATGAAAGCACCCTGCCTTTGTTTCTCTTGTTCAACAATATTAATGAAGAAGTAATTGTTTCATTAATTCCTCTATAATAGTTTGAACTTTGCCTAAGGTAGATATATATGGAGCCCTTTCAAGTTCTACATATCGAAGAAAATGGTATATAGAGTCAACATAATTGATTGTTAATTTTCTTCAAAGTTGGTTTATCATCATTAGATGTTTCAACTATCCTCATAGTTAATGATCTAACTAGCCTTGACCCTCAAATACATCTCTGTGGAAGCAAATGCAAGGCAGATAATTAGGCTAATCTATTTATTGAGTCTATCTGCAATAGTAATCTTTACAACAGCAAAGGTGTAAATACCAAAATTCGAATGTCCTCATAACCATGCATGTTGGTTTGGATAAATGCTACATAAAAGCAGGGAAGGAACCCCAGTAAGCTTAGTTGCCATCATGAGGATGGATTTATAATGGAGATGCAAGGGTGGGGGAGAATGTTGGATAGGAACCTCATCTTGGGCAAGAATGATCCAATTTTGAGTTGATAAAGTCCCATTTTAAATTGTCTTGAACATATATTAATTGGCTCAAACATTGCTCATGGATCAAATTGATTCAATTTCGGGCTAGCATAGCTCCAATTAGTTTGATTTATAGTCGATTCGAATCTAAACATTATTACATATGATAATTTATTATTATTTTTTAATTTAAAAATATTTAATACACATGGTGCCATATTTTAATACTCATATTTGTATGCATTTATTACATACATATATTCATATGCTAATATTAAAGCTAAAACAAATATCTTACTATTTTTATTTCAAAGTAATCTTGAGTTGGCTTGATTGGGTCCAACTCTAGCTCAATTTCATATCAAAGATTATGCCGACAAAAAAATTTAGGTCGCAACTCAAATTGTTTGGCTCAATTTAATCTTAATTTGAGCTAATTAATTGAAATTTTGATTAGTTAAAATCTTATCTCTACTTTTATTGTTTCTTGTACAAGAGTCAAATATATATCCAATGAAAAGTGTGTAAGGGTCACTACATCAATGCTCGAGTATAGTGTCAAACAAGCAAGGGTTCCCCCACATCATGAATAGATGCTAGTAAAAAAGTTAGTCTATGAAACTAATATTAGGATCTAATTTTGGAACATAAATAGTCTCACTGGTAAATTAATAATATTAGTTGATGTTATGACACATAGGAACATAAATATCTTATGTATTAGAGAAACTAAATGGGTTGGAGAAAATGCTAAGGAGATTGATAACTTAGGTTTTAAATTTTGGTATTCAGGTAGGAATCACACTATAAATGGTGTAGAAATAATTATAGATACGAGTTTGAAAGATAATGTTGTTAAGATTAATAGAATTGGAGATAAAATTGTAGCCCTAAAGATTGTTATTGATACTAAGATTTTTAATGTTATAAATGCTCCTCAAGTAGGTTAAGATATAAGTTTAAAAGAAAAAAATGGAATGACCTAGAAGAATTAATACAAATGTTACTTTTGAAGAAAAAAAATTATTAAAGAAAATTTAAATGGATATGTATGTAGAGCAATGAAAGATTTTAGAAATGTTCATGGTGGTTACATTTTTGGAGTGATTAATAAATAATGTAGAACCATATTATATTTTATTTTAGCGTATGATTTTGTTATTAAACAAGTAGCAAAAGATGTACTTGGAGAATCAAAAGAAAAAAATTCTATAAATAAAAAAAGTTGATGGTGGAGAATAACGTGCAAGAAAAAAAAAATATAAGAAGTTATGTTATAAAAATTGGTTTAATTGTAAAAACATAGAGAATTGAGAAAAATATCAAAAAACTCGCAATGAGTCTTAAAGAACAATCTGTGACACTAAAAATTGTGTTTTTAATGATCCTTATGATAAATTTGATACCAAGGAGGGTGAAAATTATATGTATAAACTAGCCAAACAAAGAGAAAAGAAGAGTAAAGATTTAAAACAAATGTATTAAAGATGAAAATCAAAAAGTTCATTTCTTAGATAAAGATATTCAACATAAGTGGGTGAGTTATTTTGATAAACTTTTTAATAAAATTTTTGGAAAATACAATCGAATTTAGTGATCTTAATATCGTTAATAACAATAAAACGTTTCATTCTTACTGTCGCATTAGTAAAAAAGAAATTGAAGAGGCTTTAAAGAAAGCCAAGGGTGGAAAGTCTATAGGATTTGATGATATCCCAATTGAAGTGTGGAAATATTTAGGGGATTTGAGGATTTATTGGCTTACTAAACTCTTTAATATAACTAAAAGATGTCCAAGGAGTGGAGGAAGAGTATTTTGGTCCCCATTTTTAAGAATAAAGGGGATGCACAAGAATGTGCAAATTATAGAGAAATTAAGTTGATGTGTCATACTTTAAAATTATGGGAGGGTAATTGAACATAGATTAAGTCGTATTTCAAAGATTTCTCATAATCAATTTGGATTTATGCTTAACAGGTCTACCATGAAAGCTATACATTTATTGAGAGGTTTGATGGAGAAGTTCAGAGATAATAAGGAGGATATACATTTGATTTTTATTTATTTAGAAAAAGCTTACGATAGGGTTCCAAGAGATGTCTTTTGGAGCGTTCTTGAGAAGAAAGGTGTTGATATGACTTATATTCAAGTCATTAAAAATATGTATACTGCAGCTCTTACTTGTGTTTGAACTAAAGGAAGTTTGACCAAATACTTTTTTATTTCTGTTGGATTACATCAGGGATCTGCTTTAAGCTCATATCTTTTTGCTTTAGTCATGGATGGTTTTACTGGACATTTAAAGGAGGATGTACGTTGGTGTATGCTTTTTGCTGATGATATCCTTCTCGTGGATAAGACGAGAGAAAGGACCCAAGAAAAAACTTGATTTACGGAGGTCTACATTGACGTCCAAAGGCTTTCATTTGAGTAGAACTAAAACTGAGTACATGGAATGTAATTTTAGTAGTAGTAGCTCTAGTGACATGAGTGTAATTTTGGGTGATCAAATTATTAAAAGGTGTGAACGATTTAGATATCTCGGGTATGTTGTTCAAAGCGTGGTGATATAGATGGGGATGTTAATAGTATAATTCAAGTTGATTGGTTGAAGTGGAGGAATGCTTTGGGCCTTTTGTGTGATAGAAATTACTGCTTAGACTGAAAGGAAAGTTTTATAAGATGGTGGCGAGACCTGTCTATGGCGCTGAGTGTTGGCCTTTAAAAGAGAAGCATAATGCTAAGTTAAGTGTTATTGAGATGAGAATGATTAGGTGGATGAGCGGCTTTACACTTAGAGACAAAATGCGAAAGGAATATATCCGTGAGAGGGTTGGTGTAGCTTCGGTAACAGACAAAATTAGAGGGAGTCGTCTTAGATGGTTTGGTCACAGTAAACGTCGACCATCTGATGATCCGATTAGAAGATTAGATGTTTTAGATTTAACTTATGTTCAGAATGACAGAGGTAGGCCTAGGAAGACTTGGCCTTATTGTATAAAAAAATGATCGTAATTTATTAGAACTAAATGAAAATATGACACTCTAAAGGACGCAATGGAGAAAAAAAGATTCATGTAGCTGACCCCATATGGTGGGATTAAGGCTTTGTTGTTGTTGCTGTATGATTTTGTTATTGTTAATATTTTATTTAAAAAAAGTGATGAGTATATTATTCTTATAATAATAAATCTAATAAAACACAAATTGATTATTTTTTTATGAGAAAAAAGAGTTTATCGAGAGTGTAAAGATTGTAAGTTCATCCACAGTAAAAATTTAAGTACCAAATATCGATTATTAGTTCTGAATTTTAAAATTAAGAGTTGTAGGACAAATAATACAAAGCAAAATTGTCATTAAATTAGATGAGGACATTTAAAAGGCACCAATAAAATTATTTTTATTAGTAAACTTCAAATCTTTAAGATTTGAGATGCTAATGAAGAAACAATTCTATGTGGGATAATATAACAAATAATGCTAAACAAGTGACAAAAGATATATTTGGAGAATAAAAACAAAGTTTTTATCAATAAAAGAAGTTGGTGGTGGAATAATAATGTGCAAGAAAAAATAAAATATAAAAAATCGTGTTATAAAATTTGGTTTAAATGTAAAATCTTAGAGATTTGGGAAAAATATAAGGTGCCCTATAGGGAGTCTAAGAGAATATTTTGTGACAAAAAAAGTTTTGCTTTAATTGATCTTTTTAATAGATTAGATGCTAGAGGGGTTGAAAAATATATGCAAAAACTAGCCAAACAAAGAGAAAAAAAAAATAAAGATTTAATTCAAGTAAAGTGTATTAAAGATGAAACTAAAAAAATGTTTTTCCTAAAGGAATATATTCAACATAGGTTGGTGATCTATTTTGATAAAATTTTCAATGAAGTTTCTGAAAATACGATCGACCTTAGTGATCTTAATATCAGTAGTAATAATAAAACATTTTATTTTTACTGTCGCATTAGTAAAAAAGTTGAGGAAACTTTAAAGAAAGCTAAGGGCAAAAAATCAGTAGGACCTTATGATATTCTAATTGAAGTGTGAACTTATTTAGGATATTTGGTAGTTTCTTGACTTACTAAACTCTTAGTGATCTTAATATCATTAATAATAATAAAATATTTAATTTTTACTAACACATTAGTAAAAAATATTGAGGAGACTTAAAAGAAAATCAGGGGCAGAAAATTAGTAGGACCTGCTGATATTCTAATTGAAGTATGGACGTATGTATGAGATTTGATATTTTTTTGGCTTACTTAACTCTTTAATATCATTTCTAAAACTAAAAAGGTGCCTGAGGAGTTTAGAAAGAGTATTTTGGTCAACATTTTTAAGAATAAAGAGGATAAACAATAGTGCAAATTATAGAGGAATTAAGTTGATGTGTCTAATTTAAAATTACAGGAGAGTGTAATTGAACATGGGTTAAAACGTGATATAAAAATTTCTCATAATCATTTTGGATTTATGCCGGACAGGTCTACTATGGAAGCTATACATTTATTGAGATGCTTAATGGAGAAGTACAAAGAGAATGAGGAGGATCTACATTTGATTTTTATTGATTTAGGAAAAGCTTACAAGTGAAGTTCTTTAAAGAGTTACAAGTGAAAAAAATGTTGATGACTTATATTCAAGTCATTAAAGATACTATACTAGAGCTGTTACTTGTGTTCGAACAAAAAGATGATTAACTAGATATTTTCCTGTTTCAGTTAATTTATATCAAGGATCGACTTTAAGCCCATATCTTTTTGCCTTAGCCACGGATGCTCTTAATAAACATGTATAGGAGGACCTTGGTGTATGCTTTTCGCTGATGATATCCTTTTTGTGGATAAGG
Organism: Phalaenopsis aphrodite; assembly: GCA_003013225.1. NCBI lineage: Eukaryota > Viridiplantae > Streptophyta > Magnoliopsida > Asparagales > Orchidaceae > Phalaenopsis > Phalaenopsis aphrodite. Next base: position 221,938 of record NEWO01000127.1, on the reverse strand, counting down.
TCTCCATTGGAGTCTAAAGTCCTTCGTTTGAGTGGATCTAAAATTGAATAAGTGGAATGTAATTTTAGTAGTAGTAGCTTTAGAAGCAGGGTTGTACCTATGGGTGATCAAATAATTAAAAGGTGTGAACGCTTTATATCTCGTGTCTATTTTTCAAAGTGATGGTAATATAGATGTGGATGTTATTAGTAGAATTCATGTTGGTTGGTTGAAGCAGAGTAATGCATCAGACCTATTACGTGATAGAAAAGCGCCGCTTAGACTGAAATGAAAATTTTATAAGATGGTGGTGAGACATGCAATGCTATATGGCGTTATTATGTTGGGCTTTAAAAGAAAAACACAAAACAAAGTTAAGTGTTGCTGAGATGAGAATGTTTAGGTGGATGAGTGACTTGACACTTAGAGACATTGCGAAATGAATATATCTGTAATAGTGTTGGTGTAGCTCGAGTGGCAGACAAGATTAGAGAGTCGTCTTAGATGGTCTGGTCACATTAAACCTCAACAATCTGATGATCCTGTTAGGAGATTATATGTTTTAGATTTGACTTATGTTAAGAAAGATAGATGTAGATCTAAAAGGTCTCGGACATATTATGTAAAAAATAATCTTAATATATCAAAATAAATGAAAATATGACACTCAATAGGATGCAATGGAGAAAAAATATTCATGTAGCTGACCCACTTAGTGGGATAAAGGCTTGTTGTTGTTGTTGATTGGAATTAATCGTTGGATTTAATTAGACGCGTTTCTGTTTGTGTATGGCATTCTAGTGATGCGTTTTTGTGAACTTTATAAAATAGAGCATCACAATTTTATGGATAGGAGGGGTATTTGAACCCAATTAGAATAGAAATAATAAAGGAAAGAAATAAAATAGAATAAAATAACTAAGAAAGAAAGAAAAAAATAAAAAAAATATGAAAGACATAATTAGGGAATAAAGGCTAATAATAAGTGATAACAACTAGGGATTGTCGTTACAAACTTAGTGCTCCCTCCTCAAGTTGAAGCATAGATGTTAGTTATATTCAACTTGGATTTGAAGTTGTCGAATAAAGAACAACTAGGATGCTCGCTAATTGAACGTTGGAGGGCACAAAAGGAACACAAAGTTTTTCGAACTCAATCTTTTCCTTAATGAAATGCTTGTAAATTTCCACATGTTTGGTGCGATTATGCTGGACTAGATTGACAAAATATTTGCAGTTGGATAGAGGTTGGTATATGAAGTTTGTTGAGCATGATGCGTAACCAGAGAGCTTCACAGATCCCTAAGAATATGGATCGGAATTCAGCTTCAGCATTGTTCCAGACAACCACAAACTATTTTTTTACTTTCTCACGCGACAAGTTTTCGTAAACAAAGATGAAACGTCAATCATGAACTGACACGACCCAATCAACATTTGTATAAACAACAATAGATCGAGAGGCGTGACTAGAGAAAACTAAACCTTAAGCCCGATGGACCTTTTAAGTAGTAAAGAATCCGGTAGACAACTTGGAAATGGTGCTCACAGGGGTCATGCATCACTTGACTCACTGCACCGACTGCTTGACATATGTAGGGCGAGTTTGGGCGAGGTAGATGAGGTTCCTCACAAGCCGCTGGTAGTGAGTCTTGTTGACACTTATTTGGAAATATCAGATAAATTTTCATTGGGATCTATAGGTAGGACCACTAATTTGTGCAAAAGAAGGTAGTTCTCTGCTAAGAGATCAACCACATATTTGCTTTGAGATAGGCAAATACCTCGAGATGACCTAGCCACTTCCATGCCTAAGATGTATTAGAGAGATCCTAAGTCCTTCATTTGAAAGGACTTAGGAAAAAGGTTTTTCAAGAACTCCAATGTTGGGAGATCATTACTTTTAAGAACAATATCATCAACAAAGACAATAAGGATAACTACCTAGCCATTAGAAAAAATGTCAGAGGAAGAGTGTGATCCGTTTGAGGCTATTTAAAACCATGTTCGACGACCACCTTTGTGAACTTGTCGAACCAGAAATTTGGTGACTGCTTTAGCCTATAGAGGGAATTTCACAACTTGCACACTTGCTCTCTAGAGGCAGTAAAGTCAAAACTTGGACGGAGAGACGTGCATATATCTTTTGCAAGCTTTCCATTCAAGAATGCATTCTTGACATTTAGCTGGAATATTGACAAATCTAGGTTCGCCGCAAGAGACAACAAGACCCAAATAGTGTTTAACTTAGCCACTAGAGCAAATATCTCCTCATAATAAACTCCGTAGGCCTGAGAGTACCTTTTGGCGACCAATCGTTCCTTGTTGCGCTCAAAAGATCCATTAGAGTTGAGTTTGATGTTGAAAATTCATCGAGACTCTACAACTTTCTTATTCCGAGGAAGATCAAAGATGTCCCACTTATTGTTCCATCAAAGAGCATTCATCTCCTTCATTATTGTCATTTTCAAGGCTGGATCAATAAGAACAACCTCAATAGTAGTTGGGTTCTGATGCTTCGTCAGGGCAGCAGCAAATGCTATGTTAGTCGGCGATAAACTTTGGAAAGAGATATTTTGCCATAGAATAGTTGGAGCATGTCTGATTGCATACCTTATTTGGGAGAACTCACCTCCTCATTCAGAGGAGCGGTCATGCTAAGGATGTCGCCCGGAGTGCAGTTAAGGATCTGTAAGGAGGAAGTGGGTTCCAGACCAGGAGCATTGGGATGGGTGTGCTGAGTGTATACACAGACAGTGAGAGACAAGATGGTGCATTTGCCGAAACAGGGGACTCACTGGATGGTGCCCTCACCGAAACAGGAGAATCCTCAGTGGTAGGAACAATTGGGGGGAACATCCATAGGAGTAGGATAAGGGATAATGTTTAAGAACCTATAGTCCCTTTCACTTGGGTCCGAGCTAGGAAAATAGAAAACACTTTCAAAGAAAGAGACGTCAACACTCACGTTCATTTTGTTATTGATAGGATTAAGACGTCGATACCCCTTTTGAGTGGCGGAGTATCCAAGAAAGATACAATTTATGGATATGGGATCAAGTTTACTCCGCTTGGGAGCAGTGTTCCAAACAAAGGCAGTCCACCCAAAAATCTTGGGGTCTAATGTGGAGAACATTCGATTGGTAGGGCAACATGACATCAGGATAACTAAGAGGGTTCGAAACTTGTGAATTTGGAGGGAACTCTATTTATGAGATAATTGGTAGTGACAATGATATCGTTTCAAACCATTGAATTGAAACATAATGGAGCGAGCAAAGTTGAGGTACAAATTTTTTCTCTTAGCTACCCCGTTTTGTTGTGGAGTGTCTGTGCTCGAGCTATAGTGGAGGATGCCCCTTAATCACCAAGAATTCACCAAAAATAGAGTTGAAAACTCACAACCATTGTCTGTTCGAAGGACCTGAATATGAGTTTTGGATTGTGTTAAAACAAAGGTGTAGAAGTTTTATAAGGTGACATCAACCTCCGATTTGTTTTGTAAAATGTAGACCCACATCATCCGCATCTCGCCATCAATCAAAGTCAGAAATGACTTTTTATTGGTGTAGTTGGGAGTGCGAGAATGTCCCCATAGGTCACTGTGAATAAGAGAGAATTAAGCGAAATATGTGAAGTATGGGGTGGGTAATTGACCCGATGATGTTTGGTTAAACGATGTGTCTCACAATTGAAATTAGAAAGATTTTTATTAAAAAAAATCAAAGGATATAATTTTTTTAAATATTGAAAACTGGGATGACTTAAACAACAATACAACAACATAATGGGACATTCAGTTACTCTAGATAAACTACAACTCTTGAGAGGTGTGTACTAACTTTTCGAGCTCTTCTCTTGGAGGTAGTAGAGCTCAACTACCCTCTTATCAGTTTCAATCATCATTCATGAATGAGTATCCTGAAAAACACAACCATCACGAGAGAAGTTAGCAACACAATCAATATCACTCGTCAACTTGTTGAAAGATACATTGTAACAATCAAACATGTAAAACAGACTCCAAAGTTAGACCGATCGTTAGTACAACCGACCGTTTACTTGTAATGGAACTACAAGAGCCATCAGTAATTCATACATTATCTTTCTCAGAGCATGGCTAGTAAGCAAAGAAAGCTTGCGAGCATCCAGTCGTGTGATATGTGATTCCTGAATCAACAATCCACGAATTAGAGAAGGAAACGGTGAGTCATAGGAAGAATACCTTGTCGGACATGTGAGGTCGAGGGGCTTGTAGAGAATTGATTGGCTCCATGTAGCTTGATCAATTGCCTCATCTGGTTTTTTAGGGATTCAGAGGATTTCAGGATGTTCCAGGTAGGATTCAATTAAACTTTGGTAGATTTGGACGTCGTCGTGAGACTTTTGGTAGCGAAGGATTTGACAGATCGTTTGTATGACGGTTGACCGTGAAGTTTCCAATATTTTTTTCGTGTGTGGTTAGGTTTGTGACAGTAATTACAAGGTAAGTGATTGGTTTGAGGTGGTATGGACGAGGATTGAGTACTATTTGAGATCAAGACGGACAATTCAACTGAAGAAGTAGAGGTGCAGAGCATGACAAATCTCTGGCTCTCTTCCCGATGAATTCGGGTTAAAACCATCGACAAATTCCAGTAATATCACCGATAGACCGATACAACTATTGAATGGTCTAGCTGGGAAGAACAATAGGCAGAATAGAGCAGAAATATTTTTCTCAGACCAGAAAAACAACCGCAGTGACTTGGTTATTGCAAGAAGAGCGGCTGTAGGGATTAGCTTGACTTCACTCCTCTGACAAGGAATCCTCAGAAGGCCAAGAGGAGAAACAAATTAAGAAGAAAGCTGTGAAGGAGCGGATATGACCCGACTAAGAATCACAATTTAGGAAGCACCACCTTTTTCTCTATCTGCAGCGGTCTCCTTAATGGGAAAGCAGCAGACAGAACCCAACTGGGAAATCTTTGCGGGAAGAACCACACGGGAAGGAAAACCGGCCAGGCTAGCTGGAAGGAGAATCAGACGGCTGGAGGGAGATCCGGTTTGCTGGAAAAAAGTTGGGCAACTGCTTGGGCTAGAACCATGGCTCTAATACCATGTGAACATTAGAAAATTGTGCAGGACAATCTTATTGATAGAAGGGATATTGAAACCAATTACAATAGACATAATGTATGAAAGAAATAAAACAAGATAAAATGATTAGGAAAGAAATAAAATCAAATAAAAGCAAATATGAAAGACATAATAAGGGAGTAAAAGATTATAATAAGTAATAATGGCTAAGGTTTGCCGTTATAATCTAGTAGTTTCTTGTATCTCATATCCATGATTTTCACACACGGTTGGGTTTTATATTTTTTCTTGCTAACCATCGCTAATTGTAATTTTCACTTCTAAATCCTTGCACGTGCTTTTGTGCATCTATTTAAATTAATTTTTTTCAGATTCATTAGGATATTCATAAATGTATGTCATTTTATTCATATTGCATATCATTCATTGCAGTTTACATCAACAAATCCTAAAATTTGATCCATTCAGCGTCAAAACCTTAGTTAAATTTATACTAACCTTGTATACAAACAGATATCCCTATTCACATACAGTATCCGAGTTAAAAGATCATATATGTGATGGTAGCCATTTTGTTATACTTGTGATTTGTGATTCACCTGTTTGTTTAACTTGTTTTTTGTCATAATAAGAAATTCATTTGTGCCACCTTAACCTAAGACTGGCTTTCAGAAGCGGATATTTAATTCAATTTTTTTTTGTGTTTTTACCCTTTTACTGGCTTTGATAAATAAGGATAGTTGACATATGGGTATGAACCCAACCCAGCGTTTTGACAAAACACAAAACCCGTTTTTTTGGTCTATCCATGCTGAAAAATTCAAAGTTTTATTTTGCTTATACTTATGATAAAATGATCAAACTACCTCTGTTACACCTATTTTTAATTCCTAGCATTCAACCACATGCTTGTAGGTTTCTGTCTTCATCCATTAAGGCACTGGGGATTAGTGCTAGTGTGTCTTGTTGACACTCTGAAAGGGTAACTTGCTATAGTACTCTATAACGTTTGTGAACTGCAATCAGTCAGTATACTCTACTGGCTGCATGCCTGGTGGGGAAAAGCCTTGAAATAAATTTAAATCATCAAGCTGTTATGGCATCATTTTAATTTACGAAAAAAATGAGGATGAAGTTAATTGCATTTTATTAATTTGGTCAAGATGCAGGGTTGTCTTGTTGATGCATCTCAACTCACTCGAGGACAAGTTCCTCCTCCATGATATATGGAGAACTAGTTTAAATTCTTGCTACTTAGCTACTAGGTGCTATATTTGGATTATTATATTCAATTCATGAGCTCTGTCCTACCAGAAAAATTTTCTTAGTTTGAAAGAGTTGCTCTTTTATGTATATCTGAATTTGCCATAACTTTAATGGCATGAGAATCACTTCAACATCCATTCCGCTTTCAGTCATTTATGTTATAACTATATAAAGGGATGGTTGGGTCTCAGGTCGAGCGAGAGGGCTAGATTCGACAAAAGGAAAGTCAGAGGGGAAGACATGCCAGAGCGAAGGCGGGCTTACTTATTCAATAAGCGGGAAGTGCGCCTTAATAAGGCAATGGCAGGTTAGGAATGGCTCGTGGACAAAGCTCCTTTTGATTCTTTGACTGGGACGAGTTCTAGCCTTCTATAGTGGCTATTGTCACAGCCATACATGTGTTTGCCACTGAACGTGGTGAGAACCTCAGGACAGGGAGGCTATCATTCAATCTACTTCTATCTAATTGACAAGAAAAGAATAGAGAAAAGAAATTTTGTTACGTATATTCTCTAATAAGAAAGAGATTCAATTACAAGTCTTGGTTCATGAGGCTCGTTGTAGAAGAACCATTTCCAATAAGTGCTTTTACAGAAGCCGGTCCTCAGCAGAGGCTAATGCATGACTTCAAGACCTCGACCAGTTCAGTTTTTCAATTGGAACCCAATTTCTTATGCCACTCCGCTAGTAAGGAGTGTAGCGAGCAGAGCGAGAGAATGAAGTTGACTGTTGTTATGACTGAATTGACACCTTTTTTTTTTATTATTTAGCGATCAGTCCGCTTTTGTGGCAAGTTGCTTTTAATTTTTTTTTTGCATCCCCGTGTCAGAGAATAAAAGAGTGAACTAAGTCTCAGATCGACCAAACGAAACAAATGAATATTTAACCAAAAACAACAAAAATAATAGCTTTGAAGAAATTTTGATGAAAATATACTTAACTATAGTGAAATTTTTATGCTTTATGGGTTGAGCTGCTTCCTAATGTCTCTTTGAAGAGGATTGGGCTCCCCTTCCTCCAAAGGTTCTTTAAGACCTTATTGTATGAAGCTCATTGCGTTTTTTGATTGTTATGGCTCTATTATTTGCACTAAAAATGCAAGGAAAAAGACATAGAAATTATTCTTTTAGTGAGACAAAGTAGTATACTTTAGGAAAGAGATATGGAAAGTTGATAAGTCTACATCAGCTAGCTTCACCAACAACAATGTGACAAACTGAGCAATGCTCTTTGTTGAAGGAAACTTGTATGCCAAGAGTCTCAGGCTTCAGTATTTATTGTTCAATCCTTATAAATTGTTCTTAGTTGAATTCCTCTCTTCTTAATTGCGGGAGATATACCATTATAACAATCACATTGAAGCTAGCATTAGTTGATCAATATAAAGGGTCCAGTACTAGTTGTCTTAAAAGTGTCAACAAAAACATTAAAGAAATGAATTGTTTAACGTATGACGAGATAATAAGCAGACTTCAGGTGGAAGGTATGTGGAAGGACATAATCTATAGCTACTTAAAGGCTATGAGCGTTAGCTTCTTAAGTGAAATCGACCTAGAATCATCTAGCCAAGGTTCCTTGTAAAGGTGCTTCCTTTCTGAGAAATCATAATGGTGGCTGGTATATGTTGAAAGCAACCTATTGAAGATGTGCGCGCAAATGGTGCAAAACACATGCAACAATGAAAATATCAGTAGTGGTTGGTTTTGCCATCTCTAGAAAAGGATGGAAATTCAGTATTGTGGAAAATGTTAGTTTAAATAGGAAATAAATCAAGTTGGTGCTATAGAAAGGAGTTTGCATTATTTCCCTTCCATTTTTGTTAATGGAGTTGAACTTTATGAATACTTCTTAAGCACTTTTAGAAGTTTTATTATTATTAATCTTATAATTTTTTTAGCATTATTATTTTTATTATTGATCATCAATCCAAAGAAATATATAATAAAGTTTTTTACTGGTTCAATTTTATGGGTGAATAAAAGAAATTAAGCTTCTTTAAGATTCGATGTTATTAATTTTATGGTTATTATCAGTAGACATAGGTCTCTTAAAAAAGTATTTTTGGCTGCATAGTTTGTTAGCCAACAGAAAGTTGATCCCTTTTATATAAAGGATAGATTAATTGTTAGTTTCATAGGAAATTGATGGCTTTTTAAGTATGCAGAGAGTTGGGAAACTTATATGCTAGCAGAGCAAAGCTACTTTTCTTTATTTTATGGAATTCAAAATATTTTATGTTCTGATCAATCATGCCCTGATAAATATATTGAAATCTACTCTTTATTTTCTCTTATTTATCATCTTGAATTGTTAGCACGATAGTGCTAAAATAAATCAGTCTTTTCTCAAATAGTTTTACATGCATGAACATTGTTGATGCTTGTTGTGCCTGCGTTGTATTCACCTTTCGTATCATGTCTTTATATAGGCTGAAATAACAGTGGCAAAGCTTCCAAACCGTGTATGTGTATATGGAGTTGAGGGCGGACTCCCTTTGCTTTTTGATGTGGATGGGAGAGGCAATGATATCTTTCCAACAGGTCATTAACACTTGGCTCTCGCTTACACATTTATGCTTTGTCCAATGACTAGTTTCTTTGGCCTCTATATTTTATGGGAATTCTATCTTGATGATCTCCTGTTTTCTTATATAAATTTTGGAGGACATCTACCATACACGAGATAGACACTTGAAAATGGAACATAATTGACAGCACTGAGAATGAATGAAACACATTGATAACGGGGCAAAATTTTTGAAAAATATAGGAGAGAAATGTGGCGTGGACACAACATTCAATATTGAGGTATTAGTAGTATTACATATAATAAACAATTTTTTTTCACAATGATGATAGCTTTTTAATTTGAATCATAGTAGTAGGAGTAATTATGGTTGTCCAGATGTTGTAGAACGCCTAAATCAATTGTGTGAAGTTATAGTTATCTTAATTAGTCTTGCATTGTTGTGTAGTGTGTCTATACATGCTTATGATTTCTAAGAGGTATCTAACAAGTGTTCATGAGGAATCTATGGAGTGACTGAGTTATAGAAAAAAAAAGAGATTTTTACACTTCAAATTGCTACATGAATTCCTAGCGTGGCCTTCCAACATGACATGAAAACCCTCTATAAGTGTTTGTACTTCGTAGGAGTGAATGAAATCCTATTTGATTTTGAAGAGGTTGACTTTCATATTGATGTATTTAATATTATTTTTTAAAATGATTGAATATTATTCTCCACATGACAGCTTTGGAAAGTTTGTGTGACAGAAAATGTCAAAAGGTTGAAACCCATCATCATTTTTTTTTCTATTTTATCTTTGATGCATTGCTATTTTTTGGCTTATTCCTTGCTATTGGTTTTATCTTTTACTTGTTCAGAAATTGCCAAATCGTAAATTATTGCGCGGTTCTCTTGAGCTCTAACTCTATCATTGATTTAATTAATGACAGTGTATATTTTTTGGTAATTTGGTTTAAACTAGTTATGATGAATTTTCATTTTTAGAGTTAGTTCATTATGTTTGTACTTGATTCTGTTACGTATTTGCTTGTCAGCCAGGGTATTAATTTTTTTCTTTACTTGTTTACCATTTTGCTCTCATCTTTTTTGGTAAAATTTGAAATCAGAAGAATATTCATCATCATCATCAACCTTTTTTATTTGCAATCGGCTGGTATGAATGCGACTTCATCCTTTTTCTTCTTGAGTGCAGCATTAAGTTTTTCTCAGAATAATCCTTTTGAAAAATTCCAAATATCTAATTCCTAGTGATATTGAGAAAATAGAGAGACAAACTTTAGAAATTGTTTGAGTATGAGACGAAGCTCAACTGTAGAAACTCACAATTCGAAGATTATTTCTTGTACTCTTGGCCATTGGCACATGCCAAAAATTGTTTATCTCTTGGATTGCAATAGATCGGGCTTTGGAAGTTTATGTATTGGTCTTCTGAGAGATTTTGTGTGCCTCTATGTCAAAATGTCAAAGTCAAGTTAGATTTTAGATGTCCTTATCTAGAGATTTCACTCATTTTTAAGGACTTAATATCTAGTTTTAGGATTTCTATAGGTACAAGCCCCTATGATTGTTTACTTTTGATGATGAGAGATAACTCTCCATTAAGACAAGTCGTTAACTGCTAAATGATTAGCTTATATTAGTATGAATTTGGTTTTAAAATGAAAAAAAAAAACCATTTTTGGCTCCGAGCAGATGTTGAGATAATGTAACAATTTTTATCAAGATCCTATGACTTTGTCATCTTGATATGGGTCTTAGTTTAATTAGTTAGAGGAGGTAATTAATTCAACACGTGCTGCATCATTTAAAGTGAATATGTAAGCTTGGGGTGAATGTTTATGTAAGGGCAGTTTTGAGTTATCCTTATCTAAAATAGGGCTATGTGCCCTATGATCCTATCAAATGCATTCTATTATTCATCACTTAGGAGATTTAGGCCATTGGAAAATTATGAGCTTTGGCTATAACTGGAATTTAATTGTGCTATTTAACGGGAAATCACATGGTCAGTGTCATTCGTTCTTAACTATACTTTTTGTGGTGCTATTTGACGATGAAATGACTCATTTAGAGGACAGGCATCATGTCTTTACTGTCATGAGATCTTTGAGAATTATCATAGAGCTATACTCAATATGTTGTTGGTTATTAGGGAATTTTCTATGATGGATGAATGTATTAGAGCTCTTAGCTTAAAGTGGTTGATTTCACTATAATGCTTTTAGATTTTTACATTTTTTAATTTAATATTTATAAAAATTTAAGGCCAAATTAATTTTTTTCAGAATCAGGGGCATTTTGATGATAATATCCCTTCTAGTTTAAATCTTCTTTCAAAACACCATCATTGGGTTTTGAATGATTATATTTTGCTACTTTAGACCTTATCGACTTTGCTTGTCTGTTTGAAATTGATTTGGTTTATCATTTAAATATGGTTTTAATTTGTTTGAATATTTGTGACATTACAGATTTTATCGATTCTACCCTCATATATGAGGATTTGAATACGTGGAAAAATTAACTAATTATTATATTTTGCAAGTGTAGAATGTATTGAGAGTTCATTTTAAGATAATTTTTCTTTATTAAAGGGTGTAAATATCATATGCAAATGGATGATGAAATCTATTTATGGATTTAATAGTTGAGTATTAGACTCCTAGCCTAATTATTAACTTTCCTAGACAATGATGGGAGAGGACGTTTAAAGCCATTTTTTTACCACAATTATTTCAAATTTATTGCTTAGAAAATTGTCACTGGGGATAAGTTTTCTTAGCTTTAATATTTGGGTTGTGGAGGATTGGACTTGAAAAGTATGCATAGTGACCATTTCTTATAAGCAAGTATAAGCAAGATAATCCACCTGAGGATTTGCGTAGAATATATTTATAGGTCTGAGTTTTGAAGGAAAGTATTTTGAAGTTCAAATAATTTCATGCCACTCAAGATTGAGTAGAATATGAGTTCATCTTATTTCTACCTCACACAACACTCTATGATTTTAAGCATTTAACATGTTTGCTAGAGCTCATACGAATGTTGTATTTTAATGATGTAATATCTTTCAATTCATTTATACCATGCATTTGCATGGTTTTTGGTGCATTCATACAATTTACTTGCTCACTTTTAAAACACTTGCGCCCTTTCAAGGTGATGTATTTATATTATATATTGTCCAGTAAAACAAGTGCAAGGTTTAAATTCTCATTCATCTCTATTTAGAAATATTTGAAGACTTGTTTTTGTGTGCTTGCACACACTCATTGCGGATTGATTGGATGTAATTACTACTTTTTTTTATTCGAATTAGGTTACGTTTGTTCAATGGAACAAACACAACGATTCCACTAATAGGAGAAGACAAAAGGAGGAATTCAAATTCCTTTTGCTGTAGATGATCAAAGCGAGTGAACGATGCAAACATCAAACAACTTGTCTCTTGAACGAGAAGGTGGGGAAACTACTTTTGCTAGCAGTGTCTAATGCAAGAATCAAAGCTACATGTGGGCTAAGCGTTAGTTAGCGACACATACAAGCATCCGATGTGCATATTTTCCCCCTTGTGCATATTACGAATCGCATATAGGTGATGATGCTGCCCACTGGCATGCAAGTGATGAGCTGGGAAGGGGGAAAATATACAATAGGAGTTACGATCACACAATTAGAGCATATGAGGGTTATGTGCCAAAAACGAGCAAGTACTTGAGGCAATGAAGGTCATGACTATTAAAGTAGGAAAAGAATGATATAAGGCTAGGGTTTATTTAATCTCATAAATAAATTTTTTTTATTTAAATTTTATTAATTGTTAATATTTGATTTTTATTGAATAATGTCAGAATTCTATAATTGCAAGCTATATGAATGGGGAGTTTGAAAGAGATTTTTTATTTGGCAAAAAGAAGTCTTTTGAGGTATAAATATGAAAACTTTAGAAGTCATGTGGATGAAAATTTATAACTATATGCTTATATAATTAATGTATATATTTAATAAACTAGTGAAATATAAATTTTATATCAACATTATTATTACATTTTATGTGGATGGAGATGTCGTAAATTTGTTAGATAAATAATCAAGTTAGTAAAGAATATTTCACATGTTAGTAAATAACAAGGATATGCTATTAAAGTTTAAAAGCAATAAGCGAGGGACATAATTAAGTAATAAATTTTAAAATTTCATCAATTTGATTATTCACTATATAATTATATATTACATGCATTAAAAATTAAGTAGGTGAAAGCGGAGAATTAAGCGATAACATAAAGCTTCGAAAGATTGTTGTGAGTAGTTATTTTTCTACTCTTACTTATTTTAGTTCTTTCTAATGTAAAGTCATTCATGTTTAGAATGTTTAAATCCTACAAGTTATAGGTAAAATTAATTGAACATTTAATTCTTTAATATGTTTTGAAGATATTCAATATATTGCTTTCACACTGAAAATTTATTGCATGTTTCAAATGATTGAAAGAAATCATATAAAAATTAAGTTAAATTGCTATATATAAGTGAAACAAAGGATTTTCTCCTTATGGTGCTGACTGGGGACGTTACGGTATTCGTGCATGAAAAATAAAAAAAGATAAAAAATGATTATGGAGAAGGAATATGCCTTGATTGGTATAAGATTTTAGAAGGTGTCCTTAAATGACCTGTTAAAATGAAATGACAATTATAAAGGGTTTTAATAAAATATTATTATGAAGTTTTTTTTTAAATAACATGTAGTTAGAGCATATGTATGAAAAATTTTGTATAAAGTATAATTGTAATTATTCACTAAGTTGCTATATAACTTATGTAAATGTTTTTACAAGAAAAATTTCTTTGAATTAAATGGTTGGCATAAGATAATTTATTTACAAAAGAAGATGATAAAATGAAAATAGGTATTAGAAAAAACTAGGGATATATTTTAATTTCTTTTGCTGTTGCAAATTAGATATTTGTATATGTTTAAATGGTTTTTTAAAAAGCTTGTGATTTAGCAGCTCGTTACTACTGTTTGGATTATTGTTGTTGATTGTTATAAATGTTAGAATAGCATAATTTTATTATTTGACTGTTTGAAAATTCCATGTTCCTAGCCAGATCATTTAGTGATAAATGAGATTGCATTTCTGGTCTTAAGATGTCTTATTTCTTTACTTTGGGTGGACCCCAGAAAAACTAGTTTTTCATGTTATTAATGGGCAGTGTTATATTTTTTAGAAAACTTATTTGAATTTTTTTAATTCGTAATATGGAAGTTTTGAGCAATAGATGAGTTATTTTCATATTCACATGCAGAATTTTCTATCAAAGCAAGTAAGTTTTGCTCTTTCTTGTAGGTGAGCTCTTCAATTCCTCTAGTAGTAGTTCATGCTCAATGCTTGCAGCATGGTTTTTGGCTTTAAATTTTTGCTTAATTTGTTTTGCAATTTTCATTGTTACACTTCATTTTAATTGCATTTATATTTATAGAGTTTATTTTAAATTTTGCTTTTGAATCCATTTAATATTGATCTCGGTAGACTTTTAGCATTTCCATAGTGTAAGGAGCTTTGATGAGAATGTTGGGCCTAGAACCATGCTAATAAAGTCATGTGTGGGTAGAATTGTGTCACGGGTGAAGGGTCCTCTATCTCACCATGCCAATGAGGTAATGTGCTTTGAAGAGAGTTAGTTTGAGAGAACGGGAAAGAGAAAATGTAAGAGAGAGGAACTAGATGAGAGATGGAGAAAGCAAGAGGAAGAAAGAACTTGAGCGAGGTGTGTTTGAAGGTGCATGGGAAATGGCTGTTTTGAGGAGTCCTTGGTGGTTCAAATGGGAAAGGTGCATGGGAAATGGCCATCACTTGGTGGTTCAAAGAGTCCTTGGTGCCATTGGAGTTTTGAGGAGGCAGCTGGCTATAGAGGGATTTAAGAAATATTGTGTAAAGGAGAGAGAGAGAGAGAGAAAGTGAGAGAGAGGATAGGAGGAGAAGAACTTGATATAAGTTTATGAACTTATGATAGTTTATTATATTTGTTTCATTTTCTTTGAGCAGTGTGGATAGATGGGATTAAATGGCACTAGGCTCGAGGATATGGACTTTAATTGAATTTTTTTAATAAAAAAATTAATTTGATGAAATAAGGAAATAATAAAATAAGAATTAATGTAAAGTTTGAATGCTCTCACAAGTTCTTATTACTCGTGTGACTTGTAGTTTTTATTGTCATCACACAGATGATTAACTTTTGTTTTCATTTTCGTCTAGTGGAGATGGGAAAAGTGTCATCCTTAGGTAATTTTTAAATTCTAGATTCATGGGCGCAGTTCATTTCATAAATGATAACATTTGAGTTATTTTGATTGTTTTTAAAGTATTTCAAAGCCAATTTTAGACAATGTAGCATGTAATATCTTCTTTCATGTTATTTGATTGAAATAATCGACGTTTTATCGTAATTTGAACGCTTTAGATGCATTGGCACAGTTTTTGTGAAGGAGTGATGTTTAGGTAAATTTGATCTAGTCAACTGTGTTTTATAACAAATTTGAACAAATTTACATCCGTTGTCTACCATCTTCATCATGCAGTGATTTGTTTAATTAGCCTTATGATTCGAGCAACGCTTGCACACTTTTCGGTAGATATTTTTGTCATTTCATTGTCTGACCTCATGGACAATATGAATGCCCATTTTAGGCAATTTGAACATTCTAGGCTTCCTGGCATAGTTTATTATGCAAAATGACGATGTTCAAATATCTTCTAATCTCGATCAACTCAAATTTAATTTGTGTGATGTCACTTCCATTGTTTGCTATTTTGGTTGTTTTCGGATCAATTATGAGATTGATACAGAGGTTAACAATGGCATTGTTCAAAATTGGATAGTTGATTATAGTTTCATGTACCCCTTACCCTTAAAAGTAGCTAGAAATTTTTTTGCATTTGAACTGTAACAGACACAAATCCTTCCTAAACTTGAATTGACATGTGAAGAACTTGCTAGTGCTTGCATTGCAGATTATTAACTTCAGGATGTCCCTGGCGGTAGATGGATTCTCCTGCACATGCACTTCAGATGTTCCAACCTTTGCTACAACCATCTTAATCAATATGCTGATTATTTGCTAGAGCTCTGGAGTTTTGACCATTCAATTGTGTCCGAGTCTAAGACCCCACTATGACCTCCTCCATCATCACTTAAGGAATAAGGGAATCTAAAAACTTAACTTTGATATTCTTATTTATCATTGTGAAAGCTTTAAGAGGGAGGCGCTTTATATAGACCCCAAGCCCCAAAACCAGCAAAGCAACAATTACAAAACTGCCCTTACAACACATAAAACAGTAAACACCCTCGAACAAAAGAAAAAAATTAGAAATATGGGTCTTCATAGAACTCGACTATGCCACCTATACATTTAAGATTTTTCTTAGCTATCTTCTATTGTAATTATTTAACATAAGTTCTATTAGCTTACTGCTGTTTCATATAGTCAATCCTATACTTTTTGTCAGAATTTTAGGGTTTTTTCTTCTTTTCGTATCTTCTATTTTTTTTTTAACTTTCTAGTTTTAGTAGTTTCTACTTTTAGGATTAGTTATTGTTCACAATTTCTACTTCTTTTTCTAGCATGAGGATTTTATGGCTTTTCTAATGTGGTGGCCTTCCCCTACTATTTATCATGTAATTGAGTCTCAGTAAATTGAAGAGGAATAATTATCTTTTCCCTCCCAAAAGCTATATGGTATCAGAGCTCATCTTCATCTTTGAAACGTCAACTTGATCCCTTAGAGATCGTCCATTTCGAGTCTATTTGGCGACTCTTGCCCCTATCGGGTTTGCCCTATACCATTTTCTTCGCGACCCCTTACGACTCAACCTTGATTATAGCTTGTTTGGAATGCAACAACTGGATCGTGGCTGGGAAAACAACGACTAGATTGTGGCTTTCGGAAACTTCTTGCGAGATAGCCGCAATTATAGCTCGCTGGAAGGTAATGACCTGATTGCGACATTAGAAACCCTCATGATGCAATTGTGATTAAATTCAGTTGGGAAGGCAATGACTGAACCACACCATTCAGTGACATGAGGTATCCCTTATCTTTCCTCCGACCGTGCACCTTCCTTGGAAGAGTCATCCAGTTTTCCATCGCGAAGGAACTCGCAATCAAATCAACTGTACGTGCCTCTCCTTCTAAGCCATGGTCTTCGTCTTTGAAGTTGTCGTAGCCGTTACTCAGGTATTTTTTCTTTGTAGTTGCTACTCACAATCAAAGTTGTTTTTTTTCTTCCATGGGTGTTCAAACTCACGTTCTAAACTTCCTGCGAGTTGTGAGGATGCTTGGAAAGCGGTGGCCCTCCAAAGATGCTGCTCGTGTCTTGTCATTACTGCGAGAAGACACTTCTATGGTGTGGTCGAAACATGAACTCCTCGAGGTTTTATCTTTCCATCACAACCAAACTCATGATCGAAGCCTGAGCCTAAATGAGGTTTTTTTTTTCTAGGAGCCTTGATCGTGTTTTTTTTTGCTTGAGGTAATCACTGGTCACAAGTTTCTCTCATTTCAATTCTGATGTTGTCATACAAGTCGGCGGATGACCGACATCTAAAGAATTTCTACCATTTCTACTGAATCCAGTAAATCCAAAACCACTTTGCTCTACCCATGGAAGTGTAAGCATTGTAAAAAATTATGGCACGTGATAGAGACAGGTTCAAAGATTCATGATAAACTCGCAAATTGGAAACAAAACTCTAAATGTGAATGTCGCTCCCATCAAGCCACTGCTGATGAAACTAAAAACCTTCTACCAACTCGAATGCAATACCTTTCACTAATGAACAATTAGAGCACCTACATAACTTATTTCATTCTAAAAAATTGTCACAGTCTCTGTCTTGCTCTTCAGTACAAAATGTAACTCTCTAGCCACTGTTCTATTAGGTGTTAACCCTAATTTTATTTATTCTTGGATACTTGATTATCGAGCAATTGATTATATGATCAATTCTTCCAAATTATTCTCATTTATAGATCTTGTGCAGACAATAACAATATTAAAATTGTCGATGGTTTATTCTCAGTAATTGTCGAGATGGTAACTGTTTAACTCATACCATTGTTAACCATTTGTGGCATGCTTTATGTTCCCAATTTGTCTTTTAATCTATTGTCTATTAACAAAATTACTTTTGATTATCTTTGCCAAGTTAATTTCTACTATTCTTGTTATGAGCTACATGAATTGGCCACTTCAGGATGATTGGCTGTGCTAAGGAAAATGATGGACGTTATTACTTTGACGATGAATTTGATGCGAATAGATAATGTCAAAGTACATGTTTTAAATTCTAGTTTTGTTTCCGAAGATAATGGCATTATTCTATGACATTATAGGTTATGTCATTTTAGTTTCCATTATCTAAAATTCTTTTTTTCTTAGTTTATTTCAAAATAAAAATTTGTCACTTTCCAATGTGAAGTCTATCCATTTGCCAAACATCATGGTTCATCTTTTACTCTCCCAATTTACAAACCAACTATATAATTTGCTCTTATTCATAGTGATAGTTGCGGTCTTTGTAAACATCTTACACACTCTAAAAAAGATACTTTTTTGCCTATACTGATGATCACACAAGGTTAAGTTAGGTGCATTTAATAAAAGAAAATATTAAGTGAAAATAATTTTTAAAAATTTAACGCCATGCTACAAACACAAATTCAAAAAATTATTCAAATATTATGGAGTGATAATGAATATGAGAATTTCAAAAATATTTTGGGTCAATTTTTTTCTAAAAAGAAATAGTTTATCAAAGCTCATATGTTGACATCTCACAACAAAATAGTATGGTTGAAATAAAAAAAAAACAAACATTTATTAGAAGTAGCTCGTGTGACGCATCGTTTTATATATTCGAGGGTTCTAAAGAGATGGAGATGAAGTGAACATGTCGAGAAATGAAATAATACTTTTGTCTTATAAAGCAACGCAAATGAAGGGAGGCAGAGGCAATTGAAACGTTGAGGGCTCCGACTACTGATGAAGACGTAGTCGAGTAGGGAGGCTCGACGAGGACGACGAAGTTGAAGGAGGCGCCAAGCGGGTCTTGTGCGTGCGAGTAAGAGTCAGATCTCTTGTGTGGAAGGGAAATAGTGTTTTTTTTCATGTGGATTAGTGCAAAGGTAAGTTTTAATAATTTTAATTCATTAATTTAATGATAAAATTATAAAAAGTTGAAGGGCACAAACTAATGGAGAGGTTAGTTGATCTGAGCAAACTTCGATAAGGTTAAGTTTGAGTTTTTATTATAATTTTAATTAATTTATTTAATGAGAAAATTCCATCCATCCATCGATCGATCCATCCATCCATCATTGGTATGGAGGTTGTTAGATCGAAAGAAGGGATTGTAAAAAGTATGACTGAGTGGTTGTAGACCTGCAGAAACTTCAATTGATGCCTATCAGAAACCTAAATGGTATACTGAGTAAGGGTTTACTTTTTCAGATGTGGTGGCAAGGAGTAGTGCTGAGGTAGAATATCGAGCTATGACTAATGGAGTATGTGAGATGTTATGGTTGAAGAGAATTCTTGAAGAGTTACGGATTTTGATAAACATGCCGATGAAGTTGTACTGTGACAATAAAGCTGTTATAAGCATCACAAAAAATTCAGTGCAACATAATCGCACAAAAAATGTGGAGATTGATATACACTTTATGAAAGAGAAGATTAATTTTGGAGCTATTTTCTTACCTTTCACTGTGACTGTAATAAGCAGTAAAATAATAATAATATTTTTTTTGCCTGCTCGCAACACCTACGAAGCATGGCGTCGTTCTATGAATAATACCGCCGCTTAAGCGAAGTTAATATGAGGATGTTCTTGTATCGTCACATTAGAAACCCACCATACAAGAAAGGAGCGATAGAGATGGAGAAAGCGAGAGTGGGAGAGGAGGAGAAATTGTCGTCCCTTAGCCGATTGAGTGGAGAAAGAGTAACAATAGTGAAGGAATGGATGAAGAAGGAGAAGCAGTTGAGGAAGGAAGGAGAGGTCGATGGGCCACCTGGAGGCTTGATCGGCCTTACCCGAGCTAGAGAAGAGGAGGGAGAAGCATTCATGCTCTATATCTTTGATGGAGAGGAGAAGTGCGAGTTGTTACCTACATCTCGTTCTGCATGTAGGCTTCAATCAAGAGATTAAGGAGGAAGAAGAAGTTGTGGGAGGCTTCGGTGTGCGTGAAGAGATCTACTAAACCCCCATATGTTCGGTTCGAAAGCATCAGGGTTGGGCAAAGGTTAATAAGGTAAATGAATTTAAATTATTTTAGTTAATAATTTTAATGAAAATTCGGCAGAATTTATAATTAATAATTCTTTAAGGTAAATTGATGTGAAGACTATTGAAATCAGAAAAAAAAGGAAATTTCAGGTATAAAGATCGATTTCAATTAATTGTTATTGTTCTAATTAATTATGTTAAAATGAGCTAAATCACCTTAAATTTAAAATATAGTTAGAATTAAACTATTATTAACTTGAAGTATTCCAAATTAAAATTTTAGAGGCTTTAATATGAAAAATAATTTGGATATTGCTACATATACATA
>NEWO01000127.1:160786-201412 GCA_003013225.1 Phalaenopsis aphrodite | reverse complement strand
TATGTTATATAAGAAAATAAATAGCTAATTGAATAAATAAAATATGAAAATAAAGGTAGAAAATCTAGAATTAATATGTGAGAAGATTAGGCTGAACGAAAAGCTTATTACATGTAAATTTTTATTATAAGTGCACCCAAAAGTCTAGACTATTTG
Source organism: Phalaenopsis aphrodite (assembly GCA_003013225.1). Taxonomy (NCBI): domain Eukaryota; kingdom Viridiplantae; phylum Streptophyta; class Magnoliopsida; order Asparagales; family Orchidaceae; genus Phalaenopsis; species Phalaenopsis aphrodite. The sequence continues at coordinate 201,256 of NEWO01000127.1, read as the reverse complement.
AGGAAAGAAACAAAAAACTTCAATTAACGTTGTCGAAGTGGGTAAATGTGATTTATTTTTCAATAGTTTTGTTTATTTATTGTTTCCCAGCTTTTATTTTTAATGAAAAAAATATTTTTTTTTTAAAATGTTTAATGCAAGAAAATTGAATAAAATGTGATATTTGCATGCATATGAGAGTCACCTCTGGATGATACTGACAGGGGAATGCAATGTACCCATGCACGAATTTGGAAATGGAAATGAAAATAGTGAAACACATTTTATTTAAAGTATACGTTTAGACGGTGATTTTTAATGATGAAAAGTGTAACATAAATAAATGAAATAAAATGAAAAGTTTTCTTTGTTGTTTTCTTTATTTGCACGATTATTTTTACTTTTTACTGTAATTTTTGCAAAATATTTTAAATTGTGAATTTGTGTAATTTAAAACCATTTACCCATTGGGTAATTTAACTCAACCCAAAACTTGTTTACATTTTTTTCAGGAAACCAAGTTATAGACTATATGAACAGGCGCTGAAGTGCGCGGGATGATAGGTATTATAGTTTTGTTTTTTTTTATGTTAAATGCAAAAGTTTAAATATGAATCAAATATTGTAAAATTAAGTTTTATGAATTAAAATGACTCTTTCATACTTTGGTGGATTTTATTTGATTATAAAATGAAACTATTAGATAGGTTTCTTCTGTCCGATTGTCAATTCCTGCCTTGGTAATTCCAAGTTCCTTGGCCGAGTCGTGACAATGACAACTCAACAAATATTAGACATCTTCTCCCAAAGACTTTTCAGGCCTAGTTTTGAGTTCCTTGTATGCAAGATGGGCATCATAAATACCTATGCTACGTATTGAGGGGTGGGGTATCATAATTTTAGGGATTTACTTATATTTGTGATCTTCTATTTTTTATTTTTTATTTTTGGTAGCTTCTACTTTTGGAATTAGCTATTGTTGTAATTTCAATTTCTTTTTTCTAGCATGAGGATTTTATGCCTTTCATAATATTGTGCCTTTCCCTGTGATTTATCTTGTAACCGAGTTTCAGGAAATTAAAGTGGAATAATTATTTTTTCTTTCCCAAAAACTACAATTTTTAATATCATCTCAATCAAGTTTCTTGAGTCTTGTTCACAATATTAATCTCAACAGCCAGTTCTTCTATGATTTTATTGGATTTTTTTTTTACATTATTTCAGTATATGCACTCTGGATGGTCCCCGAGCTATTACCTGCTTTTGTGCTCAAAGGAGGTGAAGTTTCACGTTTTGTTATTGGAGGTGCTGATTTGATGTTTCCTGGCATTAGCATACCTTCAGAGGGTTTTCCATCATTCCTAGCGGCCCAACCATGGGCGGTGAAAGTTCCTGGTAATGCAGCACCTATTGCAGTAAGTGATTTTTGCCTCTGAACATTCAAGTTGGAACATAAGCTTATTTAAAAATGATAGTTTTCTTATTCCATTCATTAGGCTCTAACGGTTGTTTTGCTTGTTGAATTCATGATTTGGGCAGGTGGGGACTACCATGATGAGCAGTGCGGAGGCCCTAAAAGCTGGTTTACGTGGCAAAGCATTGCGAGTCTTGCATTATTATCGTGACTCTTTGTGGTAAGTGCTATCAAATTAAGTAGAGGGAATTTAGTTGATTGTTAAGCAATTTTATTTGGTCTAAGCACTTATATCTTCAATGTTAGGGAATTGGCTGAAGGTCGCTATGTTCCAAATGGGGGATTCCTGGAGGATATTGTTATTGAAGATCCTGCTCTAAATGCAACTTCTCACACATCAGATGCTTTAGGAAATATTTTAAATGATGCACTTGATACTGCTTCAGATAATAATATGCAGCACCTTAATATTCCGTCTGTCCATCCTGAAGAGGACAACGATTCTCTACATGGTGATTCTAGGCGTGATGACTTGGAAAAATTGGCAGCTGATATAATCAGATTAAATGTGTCAGAAAGTGTTTCAGCTGAAGAACAAAATGAAGTAAAGGATCATTTGGCACAATCAAATGAAATAGATTCTTTACTGGATAAATGCCTTCTGCAGGCATTTCATATGACTGTCAAAGATAAAGATCTTCCATTGTCTGGAAGCATACTTTGGTAGTTGGCTTCCCCTTTCCTTATTATTCCCATTATATAGCCTTTTAAAGTGCTGTATTTGGAACGTAGGAACTAAAGTAATAGATAAACTCACATATACTGTGCAAACTTTCGTGTAGTCTCTTAAATGCTGAAGGGTTAAAAGAGAGAATAAAGAAAATTGAGTGTTGGCTACCCTGCTGGCCCCCACTCCATTTAATCGTAGTTCCTGTAGAGCTTTTAATTTAGATTGTTTCATACTGTAATCTGAGCTCTTTAACTAATGATGTATCTGCTTGCTTGTTATAGATAGCCTGGTGCAGTAATTATTAATTAATTTCTTGTCATAATATGGGATCAAATGCTTGATTTCTCTTCATTGATTAAAATTTTCTGCTTCTATTCTTTATGTACATTTTTACCTAAATTGGTTGAGATAATACTTGCATGAATGCATGCCAGAGATTTGTTTATGCATACATGCGAATTCTATGCTCAAGCCATGCCTTTGGAGATGTTTATTTGCTTGTGTATGGTTTGACATTCTTATGGCCTTTGAGTTTACACTCGCTTTTATACCCAGCCAACCTGTCTCAATGCTGATCTTGGCATAAAGTTTTTCTTCTTTATTTTTTTTGGTTTCTGTGTAGGGGTGTGTTCTATCTGGTACTCCACCGCATACACACTCTTTTAATTGATCATGTTTTTTTATATGCTCAAGAACAACATTATTCAGGTACTGTGTAATTTATTAGATGTACTATATTTGGTTCTTTACAATCTTGCATAAGGGTGTAACAGCCTTTAAAATTTGAGGTGACAATGTGCTGGGCATGTTTCCATGATATCTTGCATAAAGAGTGCAATGCCCTTCAAAAAATCAACTAGTATAATTTTTTGCTTTTGTGATTTCTTTGCCCTTTGATATCTTGATATTTAGATTTAACAAATAAACATCTCTCAATTATCATTTAAGAATTTACAATCTAAACACTGTAGCACAAGTAGAACGTTCTACTCGCCCCCTGGTAGAGGTTAATATTGGAGTGCATGCGGGCCCAACCGTTCTATAAAAAGTATAGTTTTTTCCTTAAAAAAAAATATGCACAACAAAATATCTTTTGTATTTTTGTTTTAAAAACATATAAAACATAACAATTACAAATACATTTTCTAGAATCAGAAAATTAAAAAACAAAAAAAAGTAAAACATAAAACATAAAGCAAAACAAAAATAAAAACAAAAACAAAACATACTAAAAATAGAAAAGAAAACAAAAAGTGATCCCAAATAGGTTTTTAGTAAACCAAACAACATTCTGATACGCACAGGACTCCTCCCGTTGCCCCGGATATGCACGGGACTCCTCCTGTGCTACGTGAACCGATCAAGGTTTGGATTGGCCAGAAGGAGCCAAACCAGCTGGCCCAACTCATATCTGGTCCGAGCGATCCCAGTGCCTAGTTGGGCCCCTCCAGATTGATGATAACGTATTGAAGAGAAGGGAATTAAGAGAGGGGGGGGGTGGCTTTTGGGGGGAATTTTGAAAGGACTATTGGGGAGTATGCATTAGCGTCGAAGGGATAGGGTTTATTTCTTTTATGAATGTTTTGTTGGCTATTGTTTTGTTTTTTTTCCTATGCTATTTTTTAGCAAAGTTCAGGGTTGTGGGGGAGACGATCTGCCTCTCGAACAGTAGATCATCATTATATCTGGCTAATTTTCCTTTAATTTTCATATGAGCAGCCCCTGTTTGAGTATCCCCACCTACCTATTGCAATTTCGTCCTTGTTTGCTCGCTGGTTTTGATTCCGGATTGTATCAACTACCTTAGTAACATAATATAACAAATTTCAACATACCAAACGATATGCAACATCCAAGGTTTTTCTAATTTTCTTGGTAACTTAACTTGATAATCAAACATTTTTTTGCTAATTAGTGATTAGGATGTCTAATATAGATGACCTGCTTAACCATGATGGAGTTTTCCATATCTTTTTTGTTAATGGTTGATATTACATCCAGCAAAAAAATGAAAACTGAGCATAGTAAATCCTTTTTTTTTTTTTGACATTGTTCCGGCGTACAAGTTTTGAGTTCTTTTGGCGGTGATTGGCTAAATACTCTCTTTCAGTAAATGTTATTTTGTTCATAAAGTTTCTTTAGGAATAAACTATCTTTTTGCCAATAAACTATCTTTTTTTTAATGGTTGATATTACATTATTTTGTTGACTTTGTTATCTTTTTTTGGATAAAAGTAAGCATCCTTTATCTTACTGCCAATAAGCAGCATCATCGCTTTGAGTTAGTTTTTCTTTGGCTTTTACGTTTTTGTGGTTTTGCTTCCGTGATTTAGAGATAATGACCGTTCTACTTGTGGTATCCTTATCATTAGTTTCAGGCATAATTTAATTGTTCTTCGTGCCTGTTAACCATGGCATTTTCATGAAGTTTTGAGATATTTTAATGCATAAGCTTTTACTAAATCAGCAATATGTGCTGATAAAGTATCATTAAGCACAAGTAATTGGGGATTTACTTTTCAATTTGTGCAATTATTTTAATCATAATGAGAAGAATGCAAAAGAAATTTTGTTTGACATGATACAGTCCTACTTGCCCCCTTCTTGTGGTTGAACTATGTGTTTGTCTTTAATATCATTTATCTATTAGTTGTTGAAGTGCTTTTCTATGTTTTTTGTTTCTAGGTCAAACCATGTATTGGCTTGCAGGCCAGCAGGCATCACTTTGGACATTAAAAGATCTTCTTATAAGAAGCTTTCAAAATGGTTGCAATCAAAGTCTTCTGCTGGGTTGGTAATTAATTAACACTTGATCCTCTTCAAGTTCAGCTTTTGGAAGCTTTAATTTTTTTGTTTGTTTCCATGCTTGTGGAAATAGAAAGAGAAAACGATGAAAAAATTTAGAAAAAAATAATAAGAGAACCAATTTTATAAGTATTAGTACCGATATTGTTGAAAACGTCATTCAACTAGTCAATTGTTTCAAACTTGTAAACTACACGAGCAATTGTTTTCCATTGCCCTGAATTGATGATATCGCAACCATGGTTGTGCTGCAAGTTAACTCTAGGAATAACTGCAGCAAGTAATGTAGCCAACTTTTATATTGTTAACGATAATGTCTTATGCGCCTCTTTAAACTGAAATTTCTGATATGGAATCATGAAAAAATCTGCAGCTTTTTTGCTGTCAAGAAGCATTCATTTGTTAATTTTTTGCTTGATCTTTAAATGGTAGATGAGCATATCTGTTGCATGCCCGAACTTCTGAGTTATGCTAGTCCAGGAAGTACATTACATTTGCTAAAATTCACTCAACATTGTTTAAGGTCGGTTTTCATTCTTTCTGACCAAATCTTTTTGGATCTTACTGCTTTGTGGCAACCATTTTTGCTCCATGGATTATTCTGTTTTGAAGGTTCTTATAATATTTTTCTGTTATTCTACTTTGATCTTTTGTTTCAAGCTGTTGTTTTTTTTTTCTGTTGGAAATTTACATACGTGCCACACAATTCTTATGTATTCACATGACTAACACCTAATGTTTAATATTTACTTTTATAGCACTTGAGTGTCATAATTTATAGAAGTTAGCAATAGTAGTATTTTTGATGCATTTTTAAATATTTAGGTGTTACATATGTAAATATCTCAGAATTATGTGGTATCAAAGTAAATTCCCCCTTTTTTTCTGTTGGAATTGATACTAGTTTATTGCTGAGGCGTGCTTGTGGACATTTTGCATTAGAAACCATCTAGAAGCTTCCATTTTTTGAGAAATACTTCATTTAGAAGGGCGAATAGCTTTTTAAAACTGTTTTAGCAATACATAACCCCAAGGATGTAATATTTAAGCACTATTGGTAATTGATCTAATTATTTATGCTTCCCATGAAAGCTTTGAACCCTGGTGTTGGAATTTGGCTTTCTGTTTAATATTTATAAATGTTGTAAAGATTTATTTTTGGGGTTGTGACATCCATATTTGGATAATTTAATGAATCACAATAAAAAGTACTTAGAAATTTTTGAATGAGAGTTCTAAGTATTTTTTATTCCAAAAGGTATATGAACAAAATTAAGATGGTTTAATATAATTTGATAATAAAAAAGTGAAATTAGCTATGAAAAAGATTCATAGAAATTAAAATTTGGATATACATGGGATACTCAGGAGTTATGAATAATACTCGATTTGTTTAGTTAATAATATTTTAATGAGATTTGGAAGATTAAGAGGATGTTGGATGCTTCTTTGAAGACAGAAGGATACCAAATAAATGTAGAAAAACATTTTGCTATTAGTATTTTAAAACAATGGAGTTTTTCATGATGGTGATAATATAGAAAAATTTAATTTCATATAAAACAATGAGAAAAAGGATTCATGTAGCTTACTCCATTTAGTGGGACAAAAGCTTGTTTTTGTATAATAAAGTTGCGAGATAGAATAGTACAACAACAACAAAACCTTTATCCCACTAAGTGGGGTCGGCTACATGAATCCTTTTTCTCTACTGCGTCCTTTTTAGTGTCATATTTTCATTTAAATCTAATAAATTAAGATCATTTTTATACGATATGCCAAGCCTTCCTTGGTTTACCTCTGCCTTTATTAAGATAAGTCAAATCTAAAACATCTACTCTTCAAATCGGATCATCAGATGACCGACGTTTAATGTGAGCAAACCATCTAAGATGTCTCTCTCTAATTATTCTAAATTTATTTAGAATAATCATATTTATGTTGAAAAATCATGTTTTTCTTGCTAAGAAGATTCAACATAACATAATTGTGTTAAGAAAATTTGATGAAATATATATTAGAGCAAGAAATTGATTGTTAGCTAGCATTTATTATTTTGAGAAAATTTATAATTAATTATATATGACAACGCGTTTATTAGTATTAAAAGTATTAATAGTCGTGTATCAGTGACCAATGAAGTTATGATTTTACATCATATATCAACATTAAATAAATATCTCATCATTTTGTATTGGTTATATTGATGCTTATAAATAATTTTTATAGTGAGATGCCTCAATATATATTTTTTATTTTTGAAGGTTTTAATTGGTGAGACATCTATTGAAATTAGTGAAACTTTTGAATAATGGAGAAATTATACTGAAGATAAAGAGATTAGGATCTATAAATTAAGAAACAATATATAATATGTAATTGTAATTTGTGTGATATTTCTAGTTATCAATGAGAATTGTTGAATACTAAGTAATTCGTAGGTGTGATAATTTTTGTATCATGGTCTTATGGTGTAGAAGATATGAAATTAAATGAATGTATGACTTATAGAATTAAGTGCAAGCTGTGAAAATAAAATGACAAAATGTCTCAGTAGTATTGTTAAAAATTGTATGGAATTTTTTAAAATTGCAATTAGGTTACTCATTGTATGTTTTTGAATATCGGCTAAGATAATTATTGAAATGTAAGTTGAGCTTGACCAAGAAGAGAATTTTAAGATGGATATGGGATAGCAAGGGAGGGGTTGATAGAGAATTTAGTGGCTTTTTCATGTATTATTCGAATATTAAACTGCTTGTGATAAAAATAGAATAACAGATATCTGATTTCTACCTACTACTCTCCGTTCTCATCTTGATTAACTCTAAGCCCCATGTCGGGTCGTGACAAAAATAATAGATTCTTGAGTTGGTGTCTCAATTTAGTTCGAAGGAACCTTTAAATAAGATATCGTTGACACAATCATTATATCAAAGATTACATAGCCACACGTAATGGTAAAAATCTCATTATGCGTTGACTTCCTAACCCCTGCTATCTCCTCAAGCTAAAAAGTAAAAAATGGGGTCCACAGAATGATTGAATAATTTCAAGGTCATCAGGAAAAGTTTGTCTAACACTAAAAATTAATTTTGACTCAGATGACACCATCAAGTGTCAGAACCTACAGTGAAGTTGTCCTCACTAACAATTTTGCCCCTGAGGAGGCTCCACAAGGTATGAAAGTCTGTGCTTATGAGTGGAAGTGGGAATCACTATATGACTAAGAGATAATACTCTAGTATGTGCTTTGTTGGATGGCATCGTTTCATCTGGCATAATCTTATCATTGTTCACCCTACCTGATTAAAAAACAAATTAAGTATCATTGCCTCAGTAATGCTTTGATGAGAGTATCAACAATTTGAATTCTTGTTGGATCATAAATTAATTGGATAATTTCATTTATAATTTTCTTTAAGATGAATTGTTTGCCAATCTCGATGTAATTTACTCCATCTTGGTGCAAAAGTTTTTTGGGTAATCTAATAGCTTCTTGATTATCACCAAACATCTTAATTGCCCTTTGTCTCAACTTTAAGTTCTCTTAATAGCCTTTCAAGGACATTCGCTCACATTCCTAGTGCAAGAACACGATATTCATATTTTACGTTACTCTAAGGGACGATAGAGCAAAAACCTCCTGTGTCTTTTTAACTATCCTATAAAGCACAAAGTTTTCTCCAACCTTTATTGTGATGGTATTTTTTAACCATGGCATAATCACACGCTCATGTGTTTTCCTGGGCCGGTTTTTGGAATCTATCACTTTTGGAGCTGAGATTTCTCTTGTGAGATGTCCATTCTTTCTTCTACTACAGACGTACGTGTCGGTCAATTTTTTCGATAGATATAGATTTGAAATATGAAAATAATTTTTGAAATTTAATTTAAATATAATAGATATTTAGTTTGGGTTTTGAAAATAGTATGTTTTAATTTTCAAAAAAAAAATGAATGAGACCGTATGGATCTCATTAGTCCAATAATTTGCATAATCGTGCCTGACACCCTGAATACTACACATTTCAAGAGAAAAGTGTAGACCCCGATAATAGGCCCAACCCTGCAAACTAAGAGATTTGTGACATCCATTTGGTCTGCGAACCTTTTATTTATGACCGACAAATTCCCCNCAGACCCTCTGCATGTTGGTCCTTAGCCCTTGCAACTAGAAGTTGAGTGCTTGGGACCATTCGTGCGAGTTTTCACAAAAATGAGTAAAGAAGCGGTTTGAAGTTCTATGGGAGGTGGGCTCCGTTACTAGTCCGCTAGGATGGTCAACCAGGAACTCCTAAGGCTAGATCCTAGGTTCTAAGATTAGGAGGCTAAGACCTCACTAAAAATGAGGTCAACAGTACGTGAAGACGAGCTGTGATCATTGAAGAAATTTAGGGTCTTGAAATCTATTATTTGTGATACGCTGTCAAGGGCTATCAATTACGATAGTGATTGATGATATAGCCTCAAATCTATAAATGACTTCAGAGGAATAAAATTGCGAGGCTATGTCATATCCGGTCATAATAAGAGCATGAAGTCGAACAAAATTTGGTTTTTTGTTTCTGGGGAGCCCGAATAAAGAGAAAGGACTTGTTACTCGAACAAAAATGGAGGAAGATGCTTCCTCCACAACTTTAGCGAGTAGGAGAGGACGTTAAGCCAAATTGAGTGCATTCAAATAGAAGGCGAATGATCTATCCCAATCGAAGGAAGGAGGTTGCGACCGCTTGCGAGTGACGAGTAATGGTGTTGATCCAAAAAACCAAGCACAATTTATGTTGTGTTGGGTTGAATGTGGAAGGAGTAAGTGCTCGAGAGGTGCACCCAATTCGAGAGAGTTTCACGTGTGGAAAGAGGTGATTTTTCGATGATGGGAACACGAGGACTATGGGAGATGGCTTGGCCAATACCAAGAGAGGAGGAATCTTGTGTCGTGTGGGCTGAGAGACACAATCAACAATGTTTTGTGCGCCTTGAGTGGATGTGGTGAGCTCGAATGTTTCTTGCAAAAACAAAGACTTCATTTGCAGAGCGACGGAGGTTGCGCTCAAGAAAAACCGAGAAAGCGAACGAAGGAGGCTCCACAATCTTTACAGGTGCTAGAGGACATTGTCTCTGATACTTTAAAGAGACATGTGGAAAGTTTTTCTGTTCCACACAATAATGAGTTACGCCCTAGTATATGTAATAGAGTAAGCGACATTCCAATCCATAAAATAGGGAAACAAAATCCCACAAAAATAAAAAATATCTAAGAAAGGAAATTAAATAAAAATTGAAATATATTCTAGTAAAGGAATTAACTTCATAGTTGACTACTTCATACTTTGAGGGTTATCTTTGTTCTAAGAGGGAGGGACGAGAATGAGTTGTAATTTTTAGGACCAATAAGAGATGTGAGTGAGAGGGGATGCAAGCTCAAATAGAGGAAAGGAGGGTGCATTATGAAGGCGGAGTTGGCTATGAGAGGTGAGGCCAAAATATTTTTTTTGTATTGTCTTTCAGCAAAGTGGGATGAGTCGCAAGGAAACGATTTCATGTCTGGTATGGGTGAGAAGCGAATTTTGGGTTGCTACAACTTATAGAATAAAACTTACGGAAATTACATGCATAGCACCCAATTCTTATACATTTACTTATCTCACACCCAAACTTTAATTTTTACAAGTTAAACACCTTTTTTCTGTGTTTGAAAAGATGTATGAAAAAGTAGATTACACTTTTCCATTGGTAGGGTGCTTTGGATGTAAAAATTCAAGTTTAGGCATGAGATAAGTAAATACATAACAATTGGGTGCATATATGTGAATTCTCATAAAATTTATTAATAATAATAGTAATAATATATATATATATATATACATATAATGCATTTCTTGGCATAAATAGTTTTTTTTTGTAAATTTTTTTTTCGTGCAAATTTCTTTAATTTTATGTCTCTACTTACGTGTCACTGACTTCTGCACAAAAGCCTCGTCAATAAGGGTGTTCTCTTAAGGAAATTTTGACATTCCAAACTCGCTTGTATGGTTCATTTGCGATCGGACATCAGTTGAACATTTTGCTATTAGTCGGGTCACTTTGACTCTAATCTATGTGATATTGCCGCGACACCTGTTATGTTTACCATGCTTGAATGAAGACAACAAAATCTCTATTTATTTTTAATTTACTGCTAAGCAGGCATTAATATGCTTAATTATACAAATAGGTCCTTCAGTCCAATTTGAATTGCAATCAACACATCTCAAATTTATTTCATTCATTTGTGTCGATTTGTGCTTGTTATATTGAGGTCAACATAAGCAAATATAATAATGACAATAAGCACTGCAATATGGTACATCTTTTCAAGCAAAGAGGGAAATAATTCAGTCAACGTAGGTCATTATGTGATATAATTTTACTAAATTTTATTAAATTTTACTTTAGTTGTTTTCATTTTAATAATATTTTAGTTTATATTAGTTTATTTTGATGCATATGTGTATGTGATGATGATCCTTAAAGATAATGGGCTGTGTTATTTAGTGATTTGTTGATTTGCTCCTTTTCTTTGTGTTGTTTTGAATTTATTCATGTTTGTTTCCTAGTTCTTCTTTCGAGCTTCATTTGGGTTGGTTGTTTGTTTTTTAGTTTGTGGTCAGTTTTTGTTCAATGTTCTATAATCATTTTTTTTTAATATTTATAAAGACAGAAATCTATCCTATATATTTTATTTGGGGCAATTACACACATACCACTCGAAACTTACTTTTTACAATGAACCACCATCTCTCATCCAATTTTCAAATTCTCACTCAAATATCAAAATTCATTGTAAAACCCTTGCCTGTATTTTTTATTTTTATCAAATTTGCAATAGTTTGATCGCGAAATGAGTAAATACATCGTTCGGTAGTTCAAAAAAATCACATAGGTTCTTAATTTATAAATATCAATATTTCGGAATGTTTGTATGTAATTATCCCATTTTATTTATGCTATGATGGGCACAAGATCGGTAACGAGCCTCTCAAATTGAGATCAGTATCCTTAAAGTCAGAAGTCAAGTAGTTTAATACTCGAGTCAGCCTTTTGATAAATCTTCTCTAGCTTCTTGTTCACTTTTGTTTATTAACTGAACTTTTAGTCACTTCTTTGGATACTTGATGACATTAAGATTGGTTACCATCGTTTATCAATTGATGAAACATTAATTGGGTTGTGATTTGAGATGTTTGGCTTATTTTTTCAAAATTAAGTGCAAATTTGTGGCTTTAATGTGAAGTATAATTTTCCTATCAAGCCATGATATTGAGTTATGATGGTTAGCAATTTTGACTACTTGTGATTCGTAAATTAAGCACTTTGACCTTTGTTGGATTTTAAATGTTTAAATTCAGAATAATTTAGAATAAAGCGGAACTTTTCGTTGATATGAGAGGGTATAAATAACCCTTATTTAGAATCCTAGGATATAAAAGATAATAAAAATGAAATAGTATGAAAGAAAAAATATTTCACTAATAACTCTAATTTAATCAATTCATATTAATTTTTTTGAGATAAAAGAAATAACATAAAATAGTAAGACCTAAAATAGGAAATAAATAACTCCTAATGCATGAAAATAAATATAAAAAAAAGAAAGGAAATAACTTATAATATAACGAAATTATTTATTCTTCATAATTTGTCATAGGAATAAATTATTTTTAATATAATTTCTAACACTCCCTCTCAAGTTGAAACATAGTTGAAAATCATGCTAAACTTAGATTTGAAAATATCAAACAATGGACAAGTAAGATCATGCGAAGTAAAACTTGAAGTGTTCATGACGTACTTCGGTTGTCATTGACTACAGTTCTTACAGTGTCTGTAGGTAGGTGGAATGCTCCTATAGGTAATGCTGCAGGGAGTTTGCTGGGAAGTAGACAATTGCAATTGTGTTTAACTGCAGTTCCTGCAGTCTCTTTAGATAGGCAGAAGACTCCAACATATAATGTTGCAGGGGAATTTGCAGGGAAGCAAACAATTATGGTTGTCGTTAACTGCATGTAGTGTTTGTTGGTTGGCAGAAGACTTCTACAGATAGTATTGCAGGGGAATTTGCAGGAAATGCTTACTTCTAGTTGACTGCAGTTTTCATTGGCTGTAGTTCCTGCAGTGTCTGAAGGTAGGCAGAAGACTCCTACAGGTATTGTTACAAGGGAGTTTTCAGGGAAGTGGAAAACGTGTAGAAAACGCTGTAGGGTATGACATGCAGAAAAGGAAAGGGTCCAGAGGTAGGATCTGTTGTATAAAAAGCTCTGGAGGAAAGTCTGTTGTAGGAAAGATTCCGGAGGAGGGCTAAGTGCAAAAGAAAGTTAGAATGAGGGCTTGATGCAGGAGGAATTCTGGTGGAGCCCCTGTTGCATGAAAAGCTCTGGAGGGCCTCGTATAGAAAAAAAGCTCCGGAGGAATTCATCTTCAAGCAATATGTTCTCTTCTCAAGCATCTTTGCTGCAGTCCTGTATGGTTCCTCCAAGGCGGTTAACACCCAGAACAAATCTAATGGCCGCTGATACTACAACCTCCTACTACTTCCGTGAATCTCCACTAGGCCGGATAGCAACCAATGTTGCCCCACTTCAGAAACAATCCCCCTAACATCCCAAGAAGTGGAGCATACCACAACCTCATGCTGAGTGCTGGAACCAATGCCTGTTGTGAAGAATCTGAAGCTGATGTAGGCCTCGCTCTTAGATCTTGTAGCTGACATCTATCCATGGTTAACACACCTTGGCCATCTGCACCAGTGAGATCCAAGAACACCAATGTCTCTTGATCACTGATGATGGTTTGAAGGAAGTAATGTCGTGCAGAGGCAGCAATGAGGGAACTGATTGTCCATACCCTAAGCTTCAGTCCCCCATTCATATAGAAAGATTCAGGAATGTTGCCATTGTCTTCACTAGCACAAAGATCATGTGTGGGGTTAACGTGTGCAGACTTGGAGGAAAGGATAGACGTGGCACCAAAGATGACACAGTTGTCAAGGGTGGAGCCAAAAAACAGCCTTTCATTTGAGAAGAACACCTTCATCAACCCCAAGTTTGCCGAGTGGAAGCTTACGGTATGTTTGGGGCGGCTTATAAGTGCAACGACGTTTTTGAAAACGTAGCCTAACCGTTTGGTTTTTTTTGGCTTTCTTCAACAACTCAGAGGGGAATGGTCTGATACTTAATATGCGAAAGAGGACGACGCCAAATTGGAGGATGAAACGTTCTTGAAGGAGGGAACAAAGAGAATCTGACATAGGGTGTAAAAGGGTCGCACAATCCCGCCGAAAATGAAACAAGCAAGATGAGAAAATCTTTGCGGTACCTATTGCCAAAGATAGCAGTGGAAATGGACAAGTGAGAGCAGGATCGTCTGATAAAACTCAGACAACACGAACGACAATATTGTCGATGAGGGGAACAAGAGCGTGGAAGCGGCAGGAGATGACGTAACACCGTCCAAGTCCCTTCACGTTGCTAATCCAGTTGAAAATGACAATCAAGTTCGAGTTTGGCAGCCGATCAAAGTTGTCGATTCCATACTCCGACTACGATGAAGTAAAAGATATGCGGTGGAGACACCACTTGCGAGATTCCATTAGATCTGCAGCCGTCGATAACATATTGTGGCTAAAATGAAGGAGAAAATAAGATGGAAACCTTAGAAAGATGTGCTTATCAGAGCCCGGGAGGGATTCGTAGGTTAGATCCCGCAATAGAAGGGAAAAATCTAGTGTTGAGCTGGTTAAAGATAAGAAACATAAGACGTGGGAAGAAAGATGAAGTTTGGAGTTGCCGTGAATTTTTCTGGCTAGATGGTGAGGCCTAGAGCTGTGATTGCGACCATATTTCAGGGAGAAAAAGCGCCCCTCCCTTCTTGCAGGAAGAATGGCAGGAAGAGAGTTTAGTGGCTCTCGAGCGAGGACCAACAACTAGGGTAAGGAATTTGACTCTCATACAATATTGAAACTTAGAATAATGCAGAATAAAGATGAATTTTTCATTTATATGAAAAATGATGTAAATAAACCTTACATGAATCCTAGAATAAGAAAGATAATAAAAATGGAATAATATGAAAGGAAATATATATTATCTAATAATTCTAATTAATCAATTCGTATTAAATATTTGAAGATAAAGAAAATAGCATAAAATAGTAATGCCTAAAATAGGAAGGAAATAACTCCTAATCCATTGAATTAAATATAAAATATGAAAGGAAATAACTCCTAATTTAGGAATATAGTTTATTCCTCATAAGTTTTCACAGGAATAATTTATTTTCTAATAAAACTTCTAACATCAACAATTTTCTAACTGCTGACTTTACAAATTAAATGATTATAAATTCTGGATTACCAAGACCTGTAAATGAACTTCTCCTTGATGAATTTTTTACTTCTTAAACATACGTTTTTGTTAGATGTGAGTTCTTCCACAGTTTTTGGTGAAGTTGTCTTTATATTTATGTGGGGTTAGATCTTTTATGTGATGAGTTCTTTTGTGATTTATTTACAAGCATGAGTAGTTTTTGTTAAATTTATTACAACCTAGATTTTCTAACCACAAAATGATCCTTGATTGAAGTATGGTTTTTAATGGTTTCAATTTTTTTTGGTATAATTTGTATATTTTTAAATTATCTTTACTAGTGAATTTTGTGTGTTTTATAATTTTCATCAAATTAGATGATTTTTATTTAAATTAAAAGTGTGGACTGCAAATTTGATTTTATGTGCTTGATCTTGTATATCTCATCTTAGATTTATATTAGAAAACCTTATATTCCAGGTCATCTTACATCTGATTTGTTATCAAAACTTTAGTTTACATCTCCATGTTCAATGTGAAGTTGAACATAATAATAGGGTTAATCAATAAAAAAGT
The DNA here is from genome assembly GCA_003013225.1 of Phalaenopsis aphrodite. Classification (NCBI taxonomy): domain Eukaryota; kingdom Viridiplantae; phylum Streptophyta; class Magnoliopsida; order Asparagales; family Orchidaceae; genus Phalaenopsis; species Phalaenopsis aphrodite. The sequence continues at coordinate 185,406 of NEWO01000127.1, read as the reverse complement.
CGAACATAATAATAGGGCTAATCAATAAAATTATAACATAATGTAATTTTAATGATTTTTTTTATTATCATTGTAATGACATTGGGTAAACTACAGTTTTAGACAAATATAATGTGATTATCTTAAGATTAAAAAGGTCATGCTTATATTTAATAATAGGTATGATCATATGCAATGTTTAAATTAGATTGATAAATTTGAAGAGTTCTTTGAAAGCTACAGTATGTCTAATTTTCAAATAGTTGAATTTGGTTAATCAAAACTATAGGTTATACTCAATCATTTTGGTGATATATTGTTATTATCTTTTCATGAACTTGTATGAAGCATAAGCTTAAAGAATAATATCTTTCATTTAGTGAACATAGGCACCACTACATGGTCAAATAAAGAATTATAAATAAAGTGACTATTGTGTTTGGATATCATGCAATGTTTAAAGGTATTGTAATCAAATATTATCATCCATCGAATATTAGAATATTATATTATCATTATCCCTTTTATTAAAGGTCCAGTGCAAAAAATTAGAAATGAACTAACTACTCTTCACAAAAAAGCCTATTGCATGGTTTTATACTGCTTTAGATATTTAGAAATATCACAATTATCTTGTTATTCTTAGGACTTTTGAGCCTATGTTTATTTCAAAAGAAGAGTTAATAGCATCTCATTTAAAGCCTATTGAAAAGCACTAACACGAGAATCCCTATATGATTGAATTTGATCGTATTGATGATGTATTAGATGTAGAATATGATATGTTGTTACATTATAAATCAACATCTGATTTGTTAAATCTAAATATGCACTTACAGAAATGCATTCATGTATCTAAACCAAAAATTTAGTGATTTATAATTTGAGTTTAAAATCAGAATCGAATATGGATTGTAGTTTGACTTAAATTACAAATAGAAATGATTGTGTGTATGTCTGTGAGAGAGATATATATATATAGAGAGAGAGAGAGAACAAATTATATGTGTTGTAGTTGAATCAGCTTAACAACCCATTGCTAGATCTACAAATCAAGAAAAGATCGACTTGCCACTAAAATTATTGCTATGTCTACAAATCAAACTAAAAATTGACTTTGTTTTGGTTCTTGGTTTCTTAATTTACATATCTATTAAGGGAACCTGAAGGAGAAAGTGAAGTTGCAACAACATTTGTAAGTGTATATTAGCAGTAAGTACTTTTAAGATTATTTGAAATTTACGGTTACTTCTATTCAATTAAATTTTGCAATGACTTAGAAGACTTAATACAAATGATACCACTTGAACAAAAAATTTTTATTGGAGGAAATTTAACATTTCTGTAGAGTAGTAGAAGATTTCATTAACATTCATTGTGGCTACGGTTTTGGAGTGATTAATAAATAATTTAGAGACTTTAGCGTATGATTTTATTATTACTAATACTTTATTCAAGAAAAAAGATGAATATCTTATTATTTATAAGAATGGATCTAATAAAACACAAATTGATTATTTTCTTATGAGAAAAAGAGATCATTGAGATTGTAAAGATTATAAGGTCATTCTAAGTGAGGATTTAAGTACTCAACATCGATTATTAGTTCTAGATTTTAAGATGAAGAGTTGTAAAATATAGAATACTAAGTCTCATTATTATAAAATTAGATAGGGGAACCTAAAAAGACACAAATAAAATTATTTTTATGAGTAAAATTCAAGATTTTAAAATTTGGTATGTTCATGAAGAATCAAAAGCTATGAGAAAAAGTAACAAACACTATTAAACAAGTAGCAAAAGATGTACTTGGAGAATCAAAAGAAAAAGTTTCTATAACTAAAAATTATTGATGGTGGAATAATAATGTGCAAGAAAAGATAAGATATAAGAAGTTATGATATGAAAATTGGTTTAAATGTAAAAGCTTTGGAGAACTGAGAAAAATATTAAACGACCTGCAGGTGGTCTAAAAAAAATCTTTGATGCTAAAAATTCTGTTTTAGTGATTTTAATAATAAATTAAATACTAAGGAGGGTGAAATCTGTATGCATAAACTAGCCAAACAAGGAGAAAAGAAAAGTAAAGATTTAACTTAAGTAAAGTGTGTTAAAGATGAAAATCAGAAGTGTTTTTCTTAGAAAAAAGATATTCAACATAGGTGGGTGAGTTATTTTGATAAACTTTTTAATGAAATTTCTGAAAATAAGATCGATCTTAGTGATCTTAATATCATTGATAATAATAAAACATTTCATTTTTACCGCCAGATTAGTAAAAAAGGAGTTGAGGAGGCTTTAAAGAAAACCAAGGGTGGGACGTCTGTAGGATTTGATGATATCCCAATTTAAGTAGAAATATTTAGGAAATTTGGGATATCATTTAGAAAAAAAATCTTGGCTTATTGAAATCTTTAATATCATTTTTAAAACTAAAGAGATGCCTGAGGAGTGGAAGAAGAGTGTTTTTGTCTCCATTTTTAATAATAAAGGTGATACACAAGAGTGTGTAAATTATAGAGGAATTAATTTGATGTGTCATACTTTAAAATTATGGGAGAGGGTCATTGAACTAGGTTAAGACGTATTACAAATATTTCTCACAATATATTTGGATTTATGGCGGACAAGTCTACTATGAAAGCTATACATTTTTTTAGAGGTTTGATGGAGAAATTCAGAGATAATAAACATGATCTATATTTGATTTTTATTGATATAGAATAAGTTTACGATAAGGTTCTGAGAGATATCCTTTGGAGAGTTCTTGAGAAGAAAGGTGTTGAGATGACTTATATTCAAGTCATTGAAGATTTGTATACTTGAGCTGTTACTTGTGTTCGAACTATAGGAGGACTGACCAAATATTTTTCTATTTATGTTGGATTACATCAAGGATTGACTTTAATCCCATATCTTTTTTGCTTTAGTTATGGATGGTCTTACTAGACATTTACATGATGATGTAACTTGGTGTATGTTTTTTGCTGATGTTATCCTTTTCGTGGATAAGACGAGAGAAAAAACTCAAGAAAACTTGAATTATGGAGGTCTACATTGGACTCTAAAGGCCTTTTTTTGAGTAGAACTAAAACTGAATACATGGAATGTAATTTTAGTAGTAGCAACTCTAGTGACAGAAGTGTAACTTTGAGTGATCAATTTATTATAAGGTGTGAACGATTTAAATATCTCGGGTCTGTTTTTCAAAGAGATGGTGAAATAGATGGAGATGTTAATAGTAGAATTCAAGTTGGTTGGTTGAAGTGGAGGAATGCTTTAAGCCTTTTGTGTGATAGAAAAGTACTGGTTAGATTGAAAGGAAATTTTATAAGATGGTGGTGAGACCTATAATGCTCTATGGCACTTAATGTTGGATAATACTAATTTAAGTGTTGCAAAGATGAGAATGATTAGGTGGATGAGTGGCTTTACACTTAGAGAAAAAAATATGAAATGAATATATTCGTGATAGGGTTGGCGGACAAAATTAGAGAGAGTTGTCTTAGATGGTTTGGTCACATTAAACGTCGACCATCCGATGAACCGATTAGGAGAGTAGATGTTTTAGATTCGACTTATGTTCTGAAAGGAAGAGGTAGACCTAGGAAGACTTGGGCTTATTGTATAAAATCAAAATCTAGAATGATTGGGTGGATGAGTGGCTTTACACGTAGAGAAAAAATGTGAAATGAATAATTCGTGATAGGGTTGGTGTAGCCTAGTGACAGACAAAATTAGACAGAGTCGTCTTAGATGGTTTGGTCACATTAAACGTCTACCATCCGATGACCAGATTAGGAGAGTAGATGTTTTAGATTCGACTTATGTTCAGAAAGGTAGAGGTAGACCTAGGAAGACTTGGGCTTATTTTATAAAATCAGAATCTAGAATGATTGGGTGGATGAGTGGCTTTACACTTAGAGAAAAAATGCTCTATGGCGTTGGATGTTGGCCTTTAAAAGAGAAGCATAATACTAAGTGTTACCGAGATGAGAATGATTAGGTGGATGAGTGGCTTTACATATAGAGAAAAAAATGCGAAATTAATATATCCGTGAGGGTTGGTGTAGCTCCTTTGACGGAAAAATTAGAGAGAGTTGTCTTAGATGGTTTGGTCACATTAAACGTCGACCATCTGATGACCCGATTAGGAGAGTGGATGTTTTAGATTCGACTTATGTTAAGAAAGGCAGAGATAAACTTAGGAAAACTTGGGCTTATTGTATAAAAAATATTCTTAATTTATTAGAATTAAATGAAAATATGACACTAAATTGGACCCAATGGAAAAAAAAGATTCATGTAGCACACCCCACGTAGTGGGATTAAAGCTTTGTTGTTGTTGTTGTTGTTGTTGTTGTTGTTCTATTCAATTAAATTTAAAAATGCGTAATTCGTCACAACTAATTAATTTTAAAGACATTTGAGTTAGTTTATTTAAATACATTTTCAAATATGTTTATCTTTCTGTGTGTGATTTGTCTAGTATTAAGCTTTTTTTAAATCATTTTTTACTTCAAAAGTTTATTATATTGTCTTTTTTAATATCTTTGAGGATTTTTATGTTTTTTTTTTTAATTTTCTCATATCATATTATTCATTTGCTTATTTGCTTGAAAATATTCACATAAATTAATTGTTAATTATGACAATTATAAGTTTACTGTTAATGTGAATAAGAGGTATATATGAAATTAAACCATATGATAAAGTAATGATCTTTATAAATGCTAAAATAATTATCTATCATAGATTTTAAGAAATTAACAAATGTATAGGTGGTAGTTGTGGTTGTAGATAAAGTGAAGTTGAGCATGAACCACTTTCAGACTAATATTTGAGCTTGATTAGTTAATTGCGTTTGAGTTGGCTACTTATCCGACTCATTTTTGAAAGTGAAATTATGATTTGGAGTTAAACCCAAAATGAAAGATTTTAATAGAAATAATAAGAAATTTATTTAGATAAAGAACAAAGAATTTTAAATATGTTTAATAATTTTGATTTTAACCTCTTATGTTCTAATTTGTTCAGAGTGAATTTTATTTTAATATTTTTTATACAAGCTCCCACACTATCTGACATGTCAAGTTGAGGTTGGCCCAAACTTGGCTTTTTAGCTCTATTTTCTTGGCTTATGTCTAATGTAGCGAGGCTAGCCTAAGCTAATGCATGAATTTGCTTGACTTAATTGCATCTCTAGTTGAGGCATATAAAATAACTCAATGCGTTGAGTCATATGCTTGTAAATTGAAACTTTGAGAAGTTCTAGAATTAATCATCTTAAAAAAAAAATCTGACTTGACTTTTATCATGAACCTAACACCAATGCTTTGGATTCCTTTTTATTTCATCTTGGGAATCCTCATTCAATGCTCTTGATTTTTTTTCTCATTAGGTGTATCTAATATGCCAATTTTTTCCTTATTACTAGCTAATACTCTCTTTGCTTAAGCTGGCCATATTTGATGCAAGTCAGCAATTTGTATTATTAATTTTTACCTTAGTTTTGCTTCATTTTAGTAGTTTTTTTTTATTTTGTAATAATTTATTTTTATCTGATACTATGAAGATCCTCAGAGAATATATTCTGCTCTCTGTCTATGCTGCTTCAGCTCAACTGAGCTGGTTTGAGTCTATTCATCTGCGGAATCTCTGGTTATGCCTATATCATCCTTTAGCTGGGCTGGTTGTTGGCTGTCTACTTTTCTGCTGGTTCATTGTTTTCTTATATCGAGTAAATAAGTTTAGCTCCATCAAGGGCAATTAGAAAAATTATTTGGAAGACACAAAACTAGATATAGATAATACGGAGGCCTATATGTCAAATCGTTAGGAATGTGAAAATTACAAAATGATTTATTTGGATATCCTTGATTGAAATCTAACAAATATAAGGTAGTAGTGGTAGTTTTTTTTTCTTGATTTTTACTTAACTGTTGACTCAGTGTTCTTCCGTAGTTGGTTCTCTTCTAGGTTTTTAATTAGTGGGCTTGAAGATTAGGCTGTAATTCTAGACGTACTTGTCAGGCCGTGTGAAGTGTTAATTAATGCCTCTAGCTTGAATTGAGATATTTGTGTTAAGATGTTAAGTGTGATTAAGCTATTTAGTGATATATGCGGTTGCTTCAGTTTTGATTACTTTTAATTCACGGTTTGTGCACAGTAGCTTTTGTTGCATTTCAAGTGTTTTGATTGCCATCATTGGGAGTTGAGATGATAATGCATATGGATTACTGGGGCATTCTAGTGGAATATGGTTACATCAAATCTATACCTTCATCTAAAATATCTGCATTTGTTGGATATCAAGTATTCAATTGCGGTGCAAGATTCATCGCTGACCTTTTGGGACAAGTTTTCTTGTACAGGCGTGATATTTGCATCTTTGATTTGGTAAACTCTTTCGTTATTTTATTTTTCTATTCTGTGATTGAGCATGATTGATTTTTGGTCTAATATATCATTATCTGGATATAATGATTTTGGTTTATTTTCACAAATTTATTGTGGAATGTTTAATTTTACAATGATTGACTATAGTTTGGATGCAAATTTTGTATGTTTTCTGGTTTCCATAGAAAAATATGACTTTCTGTTGGAGCTAAAAGGCTATTGACTATGACTCTGATCAAAGGCATTGTTCAACATTTTGCCCTTTTTTTAATTTTTTATTTTAATTTATTATTATTATTATTATTATTTTGGTTTGTTTGAATTCTAACTGACATTTTTATTAACTTGGTTCTGCAATATGGTAGATATCGGCAAAGGAAGATAAGCACAAGAAGGAAATTATAGTGCTCTCTGTGAACCGTGCACATCCAGACTATATAACTTTCAAGCCAGAGAAGCGTGTTACTGATGTTGTTGATCAGAAGGCTGATTCTTCTGCAGGTGATGCTCACCAGAGTAAATCACAGCTTGAGGTTGTTGAGCTTTACAAATCAAGCGCACATGTCAATCTCATATTCTCATCTGTTGGTGCTGATACTGGAAAATATTACACTGCTTCAGAATCAAGTGATGTTGTCTTCAGGTTTTGTCCCATGCCCCCTTCTCTCTTGTTGGAAATCTTCTATGAAATTTCTATTTGTGCTGCTTTCTTTAATTACTGCCAGTATTTAAGTTAAAAATAAAAGTCTGTTTTATCATATCCTTTTGAACTTAATCCAGTTATTGTGTATCACAGATACGTAGAGAGAGAAAATTTAACGAATCCATTGAACAAAGCAATGGTGATTTTAGATGCTACACTTTGTGATGCCCTTTTCAAAGGAGCCATTAAAAAGGGTGTAATGTACCCTACAGAAATTCAGAAGAAGGAGCTAGGAGCAACATTTCTAAATCGAATGCAAGCTTTCCACAGGGTTTGTAGGGATAATGAGGTTGCTATCCGCAAAGGTTCTATTAGACCAATACAAATTATGGCTGAACGTCGGCAAGGAAACAAGAAGGTGACGAGAGTCTCAGGAGTTGAGTATTTCTTATTGGATGCTGAATCATTAGCCTCTGAACTTCAAAAGAAATTTGCATGCAGTACATCAATATCTGAGCTTCCAGGTATGTTCCTTGTGTTTGAATTCATAGCAGGCTACATTTGTACTTTATTCATTGCAGTGCTAGTATAAACTTGTCTATATATAGGATCAGAAGATATTAACATGAAAAATATAATAAAGTAGAGTTTTCTCGATAATAATGATGCATTATAATAATAAATACTATTTATTATAAATTTAAATCATATATGATAATATTAATAGCACGTAATGATTCTAATAATTCGAATATTGCCCCATAAACATATAATGAGGTTGCAAGAAATATCAATGGTTTGACTACGAAAATAAAATAATATGGAAGCTAAAGTGACTTGATAGAAATCCTGCAATCTGTTGGGGGAAGAAAAAAAAAATGGAACTTATCCTGTAAGCTGCAACGATTCACAATTCAAACATTTGACCCTTGCATTGTCAATGCAATTACTGTTTGTATTTGCTACTATAATACCACTGCAACCAACAGCTATAACACTGCTCATGTAATTATTGCTACTACACTATTGTTAAAGAAAACAGAGTCCTCGTCAACATCTTCAACCCTGTAACGGCCCATTTCTATTACCGGGTGACAAGAAATAAAGAACTGAAGAAGCAGAAGTGAAGAGTCGGGAAACCAAACATAAGTAGAAGAAATGATTAGTCGGGCAACCGAAGGAAGGGAGAGGGAGCGAGGGGGTCAGAAGCGAAATAGGCGATTTCGCTCTATAAAGCTTCACTGTTGACTTACTTGGAGAGTCGAACGGTGCGTACGAGAGATGACAGAAGCTAGCTATGGCTTCTCATGCTTTAATTGTATTCAGGCAGCGTCGGTGTCATTGGAGTCAACGCCAGTGCCTTCCTGAGGATGACGAGGCGAGAGGAACATGTGCTTGTGATGTGCGAGAGCAAAGAGGGCGGGGTCCGAGTGGCTCAGTGCAAATGAGAAGTTTGAGGAAGGAGTGAGTCGAAGCTGTGTGCGTTTGGAGTTCGATCGAAAGAGTTCTCCTGCGAGAAAGGCTCTCGATCCGATTTCGTGCACGCAGAAGGGAGGAAAACGTAGTTCTGCGAGGGTCAGGGCTCGAGCGAGCCTTGTCGTTTGGTTCAAATGAATTAGGGTGAGAAGGTAAGGTAAGATGCTTAATTATTTGAGTTGTTATAGTTAATTAAAATGAAAATTCAGAAACTTTATATTAAATTGATTTCAATTTTATTATCAATTGTTTGAAGCTAATCAATAAGAACAAAAAAGGCTAAAGCGCAAAAAGAGAATTGTGCTGCAAGAAGGAATTCAACTATGAAGTTTAATTTAAATGTTTAATCATTCTCTATATGAAATTATACTTACAAGCCAATTTAAAGGTTTCTAAGTTAAGCATGTTAATTAGTTTAGGAAAATAGATTATGGTATAATATATAGTAATACAAAGATATAATGTAGCTTAATGTTAAAATAAAAATTTGGCTAAATTAATTGGTTATACACTTCATTAAAAAATAAAAGAAATTGGATGACTACATATGTATTTGTTTATATAGTTAAAATAATAAATAAATTAATTTATTATAAATAACCATATTTATGTTAGGTTTCAAATTTTAGAAGAGTCGACGTCAAGATAAATTTAATAACAAATTAATTGTCATCGATGTGAGTTCTCATGTTATACTACAATAATATTCTGCTTCTTCTTAACCAAATGCAAATTGAAAATATTGTAAACTCCATAGTTTGAATTCTAGTGAATTTTTGTTTATATTGTAGGAATGATGTGCAAAGTATTATTTAAATTATCATTTTAATGATTTAGAAGTATATTATCTGATACGCAAATATGAATGAAATATATTTTTAGTAAATAATAATTTTGATAGAATGTTTGTATGTGAATGACTGATTTTGATGAAGTCACCCCTTTATGTTACTAATGAGGGAACATTAACGTTCCTATGCACATATATAAAAAAATATTGATATTGAAGTATCTTAATTGATATAAATTTTTATACAGCGCTTCTGTGATAGTTGTACATATATGAAACGATAATTTTATGCTATTGATAAATTAAGATCCTTTAAATAACATGTTAAATGTTTATATTAATTTATTAAAAAGTTATCTGACATGTATTTTGTTTTGCTTTTCCCCTGCATAATATTAGCGTATGAGTATCACTGGCCTTGGTTAGCTCATTGTTGTTTTAAACCAATTTTTCAGGTTAATTTAATTGATTAAAAGATGAGTGATAGAAAAAAAATGTTTATAAAAGATGTGGACAAACAATAACGAGGTAGATTTAATATTACTGTTAATTACATAAATATCCCCCGAGACATTGATATTTACAAATTAAGCACCTAGGTGATTTTTTTGAACTACTGAGTTGATATATTTTGGTGTGCTACGATCTAACTATTGAGAAATTGAGAAAAATGTTAATATGGGTTCGGGTTTTACCATGAATTTTGATATTTGAGTGAGAATTTGAAAAATGGATGAAAGAGGGTGGTTGATTTGTAAATAGCATGTTTCAAGTGGTATGTAATTGCCTCATTAAGTAAATTTGATTAGTAGTAGTAGCTCTAGTGACAGAGTTGTAACTATGGGTGATCAAATTATTAAAATGTGTGAACTATTTAGATATCTCGGGTCTTTTGTTCAAAGTGACGGTGATATAGATGGGGATATTATTAGTAGAGTTCAAGTTGGTTGGTTGAAGTGCAGAAATGCCTCGGGCCTATTGTGTGATAGAAAGTACCACTTAGACTACAACAACAACAAAGCCTTAATCCCACTACGTGGGGTCGGCTACATGAATCCTTTTTCTGCATTGCGTCCTATTTAGTGTCATATTTTCATTTAGTTCTAATAAATTAAGATAATTTTTAATACAATAAGCCCAAGTCTTCCTAGGTCTACCTCTGCCTTTCTTAACACAAGTCAAATCTAAAACATCTACTCTCCTAATCGGATCATCTAATGGTCGACGTTTAATATAACCTAACCATCTAAGACGACTTTCTCTAATTTTGTTTGTCACAGGAGCTACACCAACCCTATCACGAATATATTCATTTGGCATTTTGTCTCTAAGTGTAAATCCACTCATCCACCTAATCATTCTCATCTCGACAACACTTAACTTATTCTTATGCTTCTCTTTTAAAGGCCAACATTCAGCGCCATAGAGCATTGAAGGTCCACCACCGTCCTATAAAATTTTCCTTTCAGTCTTAGCGGTACTTTTCTATCACACAAAAGGCCCGAAGCATTCCTCCACTTCAACCAACCAACTTGAATTCTACTATTAACATCCTCATCTATAGCACCATCGCTTTGGACAACGGACCCAAGATATCTAAATCATTCACACCTTTTAATAATTTGATCACCCAAAGTCACACTTTTATCACTAGAGCTATTACTACAAAAATTACATTCCATGTATTCAGTTTTAGTTCTATTTAAACGAAGGCCTTTAGACTCCAATGTAGACATCCATAATTCAAGTTTTTCTTGGGCTTTTTCTCTCGTTTTATCCACGAGAAGAATATCATCAGCAAAAATGCATACACCAAGGTACATCCTCCTGTAGATGTCCAGTAAGACCATCCATAACTAAAGCAAAAAGATATGGGCTTAAAGCCGATCCCTGATGTAATCCAACAGAAATAGGAAAATATTTTGTCAATCCTCCTTCAGTTTGAACCCAAAGTAACAGCTCTAGTATACATATCTTTAATGACTTGAATATAAGTCATATCAACACCTTTCTTCTCGAGCACTCTCCAAAGGATATCTCTTGGAACCGTATCGTAAGCTTTTTCTAAATAAATAAAAATCAAATGTAGATTCTCCTTATTATCTCTGAACTTCTCAATCAAACCTTTCAATAAATGTATTGCTTCCATAGTAGACCTGCCCGGCATAAATTCAAATTGATTATGAGAAATTTTTGTGATGCATCTTAACCTATGTTCAATTACCCTCTCCCATAATTTTAAAGTATGTATATCAACTTAATTCCTCTATAATTTGCACGCTCTTGTGCATCCCCTTTATTCTTAAAAATGAGGACCAAAATACGCTTCCTCCACTCCTCAGACATCTTTTTAGTTTTTAAAATAATATTAAAGAGTTTAGTAAGCCAAGAAACTCCCAAATATTTCCATACTTCAATTGAGATATCATCAGCTCCTACAGACTTTCCACCTTTGGTTTTCTTTAAAGCCTCCTCAACTTCTTTTTTGTTAATGCGACTGTAGAAATGATACGTTTTATTATTATTCACGATATTAAAATCACTAAGGTCGATCGAATTTTCAGAAACTTCATTAAAAAGTTTATCAAAGTAACTCACCCACCTATATTGAATGTCTTTTTCTAAGAAAAGTACTTTTTGGTTTTCATTTTTAATACACTTTACTTGAGTTAAATCTTTACTTTTTTTTTTCTCTTTGTTTGGCTAGTTTATACATATATTTTTCACCCTCCTTAGTATCTAATCTATTATAAAGATCATTAAGAAAGTACCACTTAGACTGAAAGGAAAAAATTATGAGATGGTGGTAACAACTGCAATGCTCTATGGCGCAGAATGTTGGTCTTTAAAACAGAAATATCAAACTAAGCTAAGTGTTGGTGAGATGAGAAAACTTAGGTAGATAAGTGACTTTACACTTGGAGACAAAATATGAAATGAATATACCCGTGATAGGGTTGGTGTGACTCTAGTGGCGAAGAAAATTTGAGAGAGTCCTCTTAGATGGTTTGATCATATAAAACGTCGACCGTCTGATGATTCAGTTAGCAGAGCAGGTGTTTTAGATTCGATATATGTTAAAAAGGTAGAGGTAGACCTAGAAAGATTTGGGCATATTATATAAAAAATGAACTTAATTTATTATAACTAAATGAAAATATGACAATGAATTGGACGCAATGGAGAAAAAAAGATTCATGTAACCGACCCCACTTAGTGGGATAAAAGCTTAGTGTTATTGTTAATTTAATTTGATTAGTGTCTTTTTCATCTGTTAAATAATAATTGAAATAAAAACTTAGTTTCCATCGTTCAACCGTTTGCTTGGGTAATTCCAAACCTCAAGCTGGGTCTTCCTGACCATTATTTTGAAAATCATGAAAAACCTGTGTTTTTTAAACAAGAAATAAACATCTTATATTGAACACCGAAGTATTCCTTTCAAATTTCTAGTGTCACCAACCAATCATTATTTGAGAACTTTTCTTTAACATAATTTAAGTTTCGTTTCCATGGAATTTGTACATTAGACTTGAACGTCCAAACAGCATCCTCATTGACATAAACTTCCATCAGACGATCACTCTTACCTTGAATTTATTATACCACATAACAAAATAACCAAAGAAATGAAATTACAAAACCACACATCTGGCGCTCAAAGACGAGGAAATAGAAGCTAACACTGATCAACGCTGGGGAATGGTCAATGTGGAGGAGAGAACTGACTAGAGCTATGTACATGATAGAAATCATAAAATGTTACATTTTTACTTGCTCCATGATAGTGCGAGTACAAACATGCTTTTATAAAGGAGAGAAGTAGAAATAAGGAAAACACTATAAAGTTGAATGTCCTCAACCTCAAGATTATATTACAAAAATTAATCTCGTTGATTCCTACAATAAATTCAAATCGCATGTGATAAAACTAATTTGACAATATAATAATTCTCATAACTTCAACATCTTGGTAGAAACTATTAATTGATCTTACATTAACTTAACTGGCTTCTAATCTGTGCTCCTAGTGGAGCTTTTTAGGCTGTACTTCATTTGGTACAGCCTTCCGTTTGTTTGTCATATTACTGAGAGAAATCAGATATTATTAATCCCAGATTGATTAATGCTTGCCATTTTCAAAATCATGAAAAATAATCCCAGCCATCCAAAATGAATTGGTTGTTTGAGATAGGTAAATTTACCTCTTAAATTTTTATGATAATTGGAGATCGTTGAAGTTCTAGTGAATAGAAGCCATTCATAAGAGAAAGGAACATCGAAGACCCATGGACTGCCTTCTGATTGTTTGAATTAGCAGGGCAATGTTATTTGACGGTTGAGCTTGCTAACACAGGATAAGAAAAGTAGTTTATTTATTTATTTATTGTTACGTTGTTTAGAATTTTTCTTTATAATTATTGAAAATTAGTAAATAATGTGCTTAAGCTAGGGGTATTGATTCGGAATGACAAATTGGTTTGATCAGACTCAAATATACTTGATCTGACTCCAACCAATTTATTATATAGCCAAAACATAAACCCGAATCGGCTTAACCTAAACCGGACTTGCTAGTTGTTAATTATATGGGTCATACAAAATTTTTTTTTCTTGAATCAACATGACTCAATTAAAATAACGCTTGAATAGCCTCATACAAGCAGTGAAAAAAAAGTGGCTTTGGGTTATTTGAGTCAACTTGAATCCACCCCAAATAACAACACTTTTAACTCGAATGGGACCAAAGAAACAACATAGTCAAACCAAACCCAAATTTTTTCAGTCGGGTTGAGGTTAGGTTATTGATTGACACCCTTAGCTTAAAACTCCACATCTACGATGGGTGTCGACCCCGATCGTGTAGCCGCTGAGCCTCTTGCAATCACTTATATAAAACCCTACTGACATAACATCATATATTCACACTGTTGGCAAGTGAAATTTGCACTTCTCCATGATAATATTATATTGCTGGATTCTTAAGCCAAAATTCATTAAACTTTCTTTTTGTTGTTGTTAATTCATGTGGTCCCATTCGGTCAAGATGTTGATTATTTCTCTTTTTTGAAGCATTTAATCCATTTCCATTTCCAATTTATTGAAATATTCATGTCAAAATCATTTCAGGGAAAAAGGGACAATATGAAGTGCTCGTACAGGGTGGAGTGATCGACGACCTTGCTAAACATCTCGTTGACGACTATGGTGTCCCCAAAAGATACATTGAGGTGCTTGATAAAACCAGGAAATAAGAAGTAAAATCATTTTATGTCATACCCCGTAAATAGCTAAATAAATCTACAAGCCATAGACATCATCTGTTGCAAGTCCGGACCTGGCTGTAACGTTTGTTCTATAGCTTGGAGGGTAACATCTTTATCGAATCTGCTCATATTACATTTTCTATTTGAACTTGGTTCCTAGATCCAGGATTGCATTATTTTTTTTCCTTTGCCTAATTTGAATTGGGATTAGGGGGTGTAAGAGGGCCGAGTCGAGCTCAAATCACACTTGGTTTGAGTTTGATTAATTAATCGAGTTCGAGCTCAAGCTTAATCATATAAGCGAGCTTAAACTTAATTCTACGAGTTCTAATATATTGTTTATTATGAAGTGAAAATAATATTAATTCATATTAGTGTTATAATAAAATGAATAGAATGAGCAAATTAGAAGATAAGCAATAAAAAATTACTTGATATATAAGAAAAAATATAATTTTTTTAAAATTTTTTAAATAACTTAAAGATAAACTATTAAATTTTAATATATTATGAGTACAATATATACTAATTATTTTTAAAACCAGCTGAATTACGGGTAACAGAGTTGTCATTGTATCAAGTTGAAGTTTTCTTTTTAGTCTGTTCTAAACCAGAATAAGCTGAATAAAAGAAGACATCAATTGAGCTTTCTATGTCAATTGAGATTCCCTTGATGTTATCATAAGGTTCACCAATTCTAATGCTTATAACAAAATGCCCTTGCTGAGGGATCCTGTCACTCTCAAGATCAGATTCATCAAAGGAGATAGTGACTGACACAATGTTTCTTTGGTGAATTTCTTTATAGATGATGATAAGGACTTCTTGAAGATTAATGGTAGTCCCACAATTGTTCTTATTTATCGATATTTTGTTGATTCTCTTATTATTGTTTTTGGGCTTGCTACCCCTAGTAATGGTGTTATTTATCTGAGAGATCTTACTTTGTATGAATTTACTTAAATAAGCTTATCGAATTAGCCTTTCAATCAATCTTTAAGCTAATAACATACTTTGTTGTTATGGCCATGAATTCAATAGAAGTGACAATATTATTCTTATTTTTCCAAATTTACTTTATTGTATGTGACTATTTAAGTGTTTCTTTATCTTGAATTACGTCAACATGTTATTATATTAAGCAACGTGCATTCCTTTTTTTGTCAAGATTCTCATTTTGGTGGTCGAGAGGGAAAATTATGGTTTTCTTGTGGCTCATACTTCTTTCACTGAGATGCTTGAGCAGTATCTCAGTGGTTGTTCTAATACTTTCCCAGGTGCGGTTCAAATTAATTTTTTTTTTATGCTTTAATTATGATTTCATTAGCTATAATTTTTGTTTCAACCTAATGGATGAGGTAAGTATGCAAGCAAACTATTTCCCATATGAAGGATGAGTAAAAAGGATCATGATGTAATCTACACGAGAAGATTTCTCATAGTAATTATGGCTCTACTCCTAGGATTTACTAAGCTTTAATCAAGAATCTCAAGAAATAATCTTTCATTGATTATTTCTCACAATGACGAATCCCAAACAGGTGAGAAGAGTCTTTGATAACCCATTAATTTGTGATAGAGTGCTCCATAAGCAATTAACAAGCACATTAAAGGCATGAATGATCTCATCTAGGAGTAAATAAAATCAAGTACAAGCTTGGCCATTAAGAGCAGTAGACAAAACTAACAAAAGAGCATGTCAAAAGCTCATTATGTGTGCATGATAATTCTATAATGTTCACAACATTTTTATTTCACGTTGTTAGCTTCCATGAAGAGGGGAAATAATTGCGTACGTAAGACGTATGCAGCGCTGCGTACGTCTTACGTATGCAGCGCTGCGTACGTCTTACGTACGCAGCGCTGCGTACGTCGAAGGTTATTCAAAGGATATAGGAGGGTTATATTTGCATTATGCCCCTTGTAACCTCTCTGCAACTTACATGTACCTACCGCAGCTACAGAAATGCGGAACTTATTTGTAGGTTACTGGTAGATTATAGAGATGTTACAAGAGGTATAAGATTAATATAACTCCCTTATACCCTCTGAATAACCTCCTGACGTATGCATCGTTGCGTACGTCTTACACACACAAATATTTCCCCTCTTCATGACAACTAACAACGTGAAATCAAAATTTAAACTTTCAAGAAAATGAAAATTAATGTAAGCCAAACAGATGATTTGAAAAAAAAAATATTTTTTTTCACTCAATAATGCGTTGATCAAATCAGGAATTAAGGGGTTCACAATAGGAAAAAACAATCCAATAAGAAATAAGGAATTCAGAAAGAACAAAATAGAAAAAAAAAACTCAACTTTTATATCATATTCAAACTAATAAATAATATATAAATAATTTAAATGATAATAGATAATTATTTAGCATTTTAATTCATAAAAAAATCCGGTTAACCAATGCTTGTAAAAAATATTAAATTTGTCCAAACATTATTTGAACAGAATTTGATGCTAGATTTGATTATATAATGCTTAATTTATGTCATGTGTGTAATTAAACCTGCCCGCCACACACCCATAAACGCACGAAAAATTATTCTATACAGACACCGTATGCAGAAATGCATACGATATCTGATCTCGACTGTCTATCACAACAAAGATGTATGACGGTGAGCCCTATTTTGAGTTTTTTTTTTCAAAGAAAAAATTTGTTGTGATAGATGGTGGAGATTAAACACCGTATGCAGATATCATATACATTTTTGTATACGGTGTCCGTAAGGAATAATTTTTCCAAACGCACAGCTATCTAGATGTATATATAGACAACAAATCGTGTAGCCGTTAAATTAAATTAGAAATTTTGAGTACACACAAATGAACAATTATAAAATATTTAATTGAATGAGTAATTAAATTTATGAGTTGAGTTCAACTAAGCTTAGAGCATAAGATGCATTAATTAAAGTGACAAAATTTGAGGGATAAGTCAAATCTTAAATTATCTTGACTTTCTTAAGAATAATGCAAGTTTTATACAATATAAAACATTTATATTATTATATATAATGATGAAAGATTTTGTAAAATATTTGACATGTAGGAATTCATAACATATTCAAAATAAAAAAAATAATCATATACAAACGTGTGGTAGAAATGCTTGTAATAAGTATTAAATTTGTATCATATTTTATATCATAATCAAATTTATAAATAATATAATAAATAATTTAAATGATAATGGATAATTAAATTACTATTTAGCATTTTAAATCATAAAAAAATCTGGTTAACCATTGCTTGTAATAAGTATTATTTGAACAGAATTTGATGCTAGATTTGATTATATAATGCTTAATTTATGTCATGTGCGTAATTAAACCTGCCCGCCACACACCCAGCTAAGCGGAAAGGCAAATATGCGCGTGGAAGGCGCCTCAAATCCGCCAATGATTTGACTCCACTTATTTTTTACGTAATTAAAAAAAAAAAACCCTAAATCCACCTCTTACTCCACCTCTTTCTCCGGCGAACTCCGGCTCCATATGAACTTTCCCATCTCCTCAACCAGCTTCGCGCCATCAGCCATCCCCGAAAAGATATAGAAAGCATGAATCGATTCCGGGAACTCCAACACCCTCACCTCCTTCCCCCTCGCCCTCAGTTCCTCTCCGTACCGCCGCTGCCAATCTTGCAGCGGATCAAAACCACCAACAACCAGAATTGCCGGCGGAAATCCCTCCTCCATCACCCCCGAGTCATTCGGCCCAAAAACATTCGCCGCCTCATGGTTCCGATCCGCACCCACCGGCAAAAACGCCCTCCATAGCCAATCAGTCCTCGTCATCGACACCAGCGGCGCCCCAGCGAGCTTAATCTCCGACTTCGTCCGCTCCTCTCCCCCGAAAAATGGCTGGATCAAAATCAGCCCTGACAACTTCACTCTGTTCCACCCACCGCTGCCTGCCCACCGGCGGGCGACGTGGTGAGAGATGTTAGCCCCGGCACTGTCGCCGGCCAGGAAGCAAAATGAGGGATCAGCAATATGGCCGGCGACGGCGTCAATTCCACCTGAGTCAATGAATCGGAGAGCGTCAATTCCGTCTTCGTAAGGCGCGGGGAAGCGATTTTCAGGGGAGAGGCGGTAGTTGACAGAGACAATGACGGCGGGGATCTTGCGGGCTATTCGACGACAGATGACGTCGTAGGCTTGGTTGTCAGGACTTAGGAAAGCGAATCCGCCCCCGTGGAAGAAGACTACAATAGGGAGTTTCCGGTGGCCGATGGCATCGGAGGGGAGGAATAGGCGTATCCAGAGGTTGCGGGAGGGATCGATGATGAGGTCTATGGTTCGAATGCCGCGGACTGGGGTAAGGCTAGGGGCGGCGCGGAAATCTATGAGGGAAAGTAGTCGGCGATTTACGGTACCATCTGAGCGGCGGGAGGCGTCGGTGATGGTGGAAAGAAGGGTGATAGAGAGCCGGACCTTGATGGGAAGCTTGGGTTTTAGGGCTTCCGTCGACCGTGCGCCGGAGGAAGAGTTTTCCGTCATCGTTTGGGATTCTGATTATCAGACTGAGATTCTGGTTTGAGAGACGGCTATACTGGTGAAGCAGTGTATTAAAAGAAGAGGTGGTTGGCTGTTGGGCAGATACAGTCCTCATCTAACCCTTGTGGCGCACAGGGGACAAGACGACGAAAGCTTTAAAATCGATCTAATTAATTAATCTTTTAATATAAAATAGTATTTATTTTTAAAAATAATAAAATTAACTTTCCAATTCGATTTTGCCGTGTCTAATTTTTTTAAATTCTGACTTATTATTATTATTATTTGTATTGTTTTGTTGTTGTTGTTGTTATTATTATTATTATTATTATTATTATTATTATTATTATTATTATTATTATTAGTGATATTATTATTATTATATTTGTTAGTATTTGATACGCCATCAACATATTCATATGTGATGTATCTAAGTTATGACATGAATCTCGATATAATCTTTTGAGCAAGAAATGTTCAATATTAATTAAAAAATTCATTGAGAGTTATGATCTCAGCAAACTTATAATAAAATTGATCGATTCGATAAGATGGACCCAATGATATCTAAATTAGTTCAATATGAGTTAAATTAAGCTCAAATTAAGTCATCAAACCGCTTGGAAGTTTTCTAAACATATTTAAAAGGTCAAATGAACGTTGAATCTAGCAAGCCTATAAGTGAATCAAACGTCTCGGCAAGACTAATCCAATAAGTTCAATATTGTTATATTCTGACATTGTTAAGACACTCAAATGTCGTATAACTGAAGGAAGCTCCCCGGACCGTCACAATCAAAGTGGTTCATATTTCTCGGTTAATTGTACCCAGAGCATTATAAATAGAGCACAATTCCTCTTATGGAGGGGGAGGAGAGCTTGAGGCTTGAAAAAGAATTTGAAGCTTTGCGAAAGAGCTGAAGTCTAGCACCACTTCTGCTACCTTTGATCACCTCTGATAGCCATTGATAACTGCTAACCTCTATCGATCATCGTCGGTCACCGTTAACCACTGTCGATTGCCACTGCCGGCATCCACCAATCGTCATCGGTTGTCGCCCACTTCTTATAACAAGTTCATTCGCACATCGACGTTGCAATTCGAAAGACTTGGTAATCCTTTCCTGCCTGTGGAATAAAGGGCCTCTGTAATGACCAACATATAATGAATTTTTACAAATTACAACTGGGCTAGACCTTGTGGCTTTTTTCCTTTTATATGTTTTCCACGTAAAAAATTCTGGTGTCACTAATGATTATTTTCTTTTATCTGAGTGTGTGTTAAATTCTCGTACAACGCTAAGATAATAATCCATTACTCTACCGCCATGAATTTTCTAGCACTAACCAGTTTGACACCATATGTGAGAAATGAAGTTCCATGTGATATTATCTTTAACTCCAAGACCACAAGATCCTACTTTGTTTCCCAATGATATACATCATCCATTTGACAAAGGAACCTTCTTTACATCTTGACGATCATCTTCGAAGCATTTTTCAATGTGGGGTGCAACCTTCACTGTAGTTTCGAAAGACCGTTCATGTTAACTTCCTGAGAATGATTGTAGTTTATTTTTATTCTCACTTCTTATTCAGACACAAATTCTTTCACAGCTTCTTCCAGGCTGGGGGGGGGCGAGCAACATTCATTGTAGTCTCAAAAGGTCGTTCAGCTTAACATCATGGGCACGACTGTAGTAGGGTAGTCATCCCATATTTCTTTCAGACAACAAGGCTGTGAAAACCTCTCATAGACAGGGGGCAATCTTTGTTGAAAATATTTCATCCTCAGTGCCCCATCACCGTACAAGAGTTCTTCTTCAAATATATCAAGAAGTTAATCTCTTCAAGGCTTGATACATGACTGTTTTACAAGCTAGCACGGAAAACTCTCTCGCTAGGGGGCAAAAAATTCAAAAGCAGCAACTAATGAATTATCAAACATTATTTTTGAGTATGATTGCGATCATATTTCCAAAAAAACATACAGTTCATTGAGACCTACACCTCAAGCTTGATAAACACAGAACATTTCTGACACCTCAGTCAAGGCTTAATAAATATAAGGGGGGGCTGATTTGACTTCTTCCATTATAGGTTGCAGTTTTCAAGCAAAACCTTTGACATACAGCTTCAGATATGTCAAAAATTCTTGGGGGATTTCCTTCAATCTCTTCCATAACAGGTTACCGTCGTCGAACAAAATCTTTGAACAAAATTCTTGGATAAGTCAACCATCTGATTGGATGTCATATGACTTTGTCTGTTACGGGTTAATGCCGCCGAACATCTTTAGTTATACTAATAAGAACTGGTTTTACATCCTTAATGGATTCTACTTTCAACCATGCCCTTGGAAGTAAAGCCCAAGGGCAAAACTTGATGGGAAGATTCAATACCCTTGAAAGTTGAGCCCTGGAGGAAAGACTCAATGAGAGCTACGGTGCTCCAAGAAGTCAAGCCTAGCAGGCAAGACTTGATGAGAAGCTACCATGCCCCTAGAAAATGAGCCTGAGAGGCAAGTTTCGATGGGAAACTAGTGGAAAAACTCCAAGAAAGCAAGCAGTTGACAATGTCTCCACTAAAAAACCTCAGAAGGCTACAAGTCTCTGAAGACACATGTACAAAAATGACTTCAAAAGGCTAGGAGTCGCAATAGGTACCAGTTCATTTCAAGCTCCTAAAAGGCATAAGCTTGAGAGGGCACAACCTCATAAGGCACGAGCCTCAAAAGGTACGTGATTCTCAAATTTATAAAGTGTGTGTGCTAACTTTCTTCTTATAGGAAATCCCTTTGCTTACCTGCTACGTAGTTAGAGGACAACTTTTTTCTTCTAGAAAATCTCGCTAGCAGAAGACTCCACTCTCTCTCGCTCTCTGTTTTCTCCTTCTCCTTCTCCTCACTTGTGGTTCTTCCCCTCATCCATGTCCTCTATTTATAAGCTTAAGAGGAGGCTTAGCATTATAGAAAATTATTAAAAAAACATCAAAATCTGTATTCATTTTATCCTTCTTGCTTCAGCTCAAATATGATTATCAATCAAAAGATTTATAATCATTTGTGTCATATTTCAATTATCAGCTCAAATATGGCCTACCGTATTCCTCTTTTCAAATAATAATACCAAAAAACACATATATATGATAAAAAACATACACATACATACATACACACACACACATATATATATATATATATATATATATATATATATATATATATATATATATATATATATATATATATATATATATATATANATATATATATATATATATATATATATATATATATATATATATATATATATATATATATATATATATATATAAATTTCCAATAAATTTACTCACATACCCATAATTCTTATATATTTATATCACCAAAATTTGTCTATTTACAGATGAAAAATCAAAGAATATTTGTATAACATGCATCGCCTTAGATCTATCTCCAGCCTTAAGAAGCAGAACATGCCAACCAATGAGCTTAACATGATTTCTTAAGATGTGTACGTTAACTTTTATTCAGATGTCACATGATATAAATACACATTTATATGATAAAAATATAAAATACTCCAAATTTTAGTATTTTCGGACGACGAAAATCACCTCAACTGAATATAGTTGGGTCACATCCAAATCTCTACAAAGCGTGCAAGCAGCGAACATCTCAGAGTCATTCTGTTAAAATATCTTTGGAGTAAATCTGAATCCAGAATGGATATCCACGTAAACCGACCGCTAAACTGTCTCTTGCTCGGGAAAAATTATTTCATACGGATCGGACTCCGCACGTATTTTGCGTTCGGTGTCCGATCCGGACCGTAAATCACCTGATTTACGGTCAGGATGTATTTCGGTGGGCCCCACCTTAAATTTTTTTTTTAAAAAAAAAAACTGAAATAATCCTGACCGTAGATCACCGTGATCTACGGTCAGGATCGGACACCGAATGCGATGTCCACACGCAATAATTTCATGCTCGGATGTTACTCTCCTCCATTCTTTTTCTTCATGTCGTAGCACATGTTGTCTGTTTTTTTCACTTTTCTGGATTTATTTATTTATATTAATTTTATCTACTTTCTTCATTCACTTGTGTCCTAGTAATTATTTTAAATTTCTATAAATATCATCATCAAAGCATTAAGGAGAAATGATATAATATATTTTGATTTTCAAGCTCTTCTGCATTTAAAACACCATTTAGCAGAGGTAATTTCTCTATCTATTATCTTTTTTTTTTTTTTAATTTTCCAAAAATGACTTGGCTGTTTTCTGATTTGGCCTACCAATTAATGATGAAAAGCTTCCAAGAATGATTTAGCTGCTTGATTGAGGTCTTATTTAGCTCGAATTGGACTATTTTTGGTGTCATTAGGTTCGTTTCGCCGAGCCCGTTAGTTTGCTATAAGTTTGCTGAAATTAGAGTATGGATGATTTTTAACTAAAGTTTGAATATTTCTTACTAAAAAAATTATCTCGAGATTCATGTCGCTTTTCAAGATCTATTGTACCGGATGATGAAAATTTGATTATGACATATCAAGAAGAAATTACATTAATTTTTTATGCATATTGATATTAGACTATATCATGTCGTTGTTAAATATATAATTAAAAAAGCTCTAGTTCATTAATTTTTTTCTAAATAATATAGCATCTAATTATAATGTATTTAACAAATTAGTTGTTAGTGACCATCACCACCAAGAGAGTTATACCATGACTAGTGACTTCTTATAATGTAATTTTTTTTTCTATTTAAAGTTTAGTGAAATGTATGTTTTTTTACCTTTTTTTGTGTTTTAGATTATCAAACATATATATTTTTTATTTTATATTTTTAAAAAAATAAAAAAAAAGATTTCAAACAGTCTCTAAATGTTCACATATTAATTTTTGATTTTGGTGTTTTCCTATTAGAAATTTTTATTCAGTACGTGCACCGCATGAATCCCTACATGCGGTACCGAATAAAAAATCTTCTATTAGAGAGCAATTCAAAATGGCGACTAACCATTTATCAGGCCCAGGAGCAATTCTCATGACTTCCTCTTCTGTGTTTCAAGAAGGATTAGAGACTTTAGTCAATGATCCAAAAAAAAAAAAAAAATGTTGCCTCAATTCATCCCTTGTGATGCCAAAAATCACCTCAACAGAATATAGTTTGGCCACATCCAAATTCTCAACCAAGAGTCATTCTGTTAAAATATCTCTAGAGTAAATCTGAAGCTAGAAAGAAACGTAAACCGACAGCTAAACTGTCTATTGCTCGGACAGTGGATGCTGTCTGCTTCTCTCACTTTTCTCTATTTTTTCGATTAATTGTATCTACTTTCTTCCTTCACTTATGTCCTAATAATTTCTTCAAATTCCTATGAATATCATCATCAACTCATTATGGAGAAAATACCAAAGATATTTTGATTTTCCAGCTTTTCTGCATTAAAAACACCATTTAATAGAGCTAACTGTCTGATTTCGATTTATTGATGTGATTTATTTTTTCTCTCCATTTATTTATGATATTAATGA
>NEWO01000127.1:140795-158936 GCA_003013225.1 Phalaenopsis aphrodite | reverse complement strand
CATACAAAAGAATTCATCCAAACATAAAACAACTCAATTTAATTGTAGGAATAAAGAAACATTGGCTGACATAAAAATAATTTGTCCCAAAACAGGAATCGTGTTTTCCAAACATAACAGCCAAGACATATGTAATCTTATAACTAAAAATTTAAACAACTAGTCCATAGATACAAGCTTGGACTACAATTTTATAAATCTATACATCTTAAATGATTACATTCATAAATTTTCAAAATTTTCAAAAGCTTGCCTATGTTTCCAGCAAAGCAAGGAGACCATACCAGCTTATGGAAATATGAAAAATGAACCACCACTTTCATCAAAGCAAGGAGAACATGCAAACAACAACTTGCTGAAGTACCATAGCCTAAGGAGAATCATTGTGGGAAGGGGAAATCTATCTCATGATTTCGGATCGACCTAGAAGTAAACGATCTTATATGTTTGTATCATGTCAGAGCTGGCCACATCCATCACCAACAAATAATGACTAAAAACTAATGCAAATCTAATATTAATTTCTATTTTCACTGTTCTCTTTGTTTGAGCAGTGGAAACCATAGGAAAATACATATATAATACAAGCCATACAACATTTACCACACCAACTCTTGAATAAAAGCAGTGCTCCCAACTTACAGGTACCCACTTACAGTTAGGTACCAACTTACAGCCAGCATGCAGGTACCAAATTACAGCCAGCGGACTTGCAGGAGATGAAAAGAAGCTAGAGTAAAAACTACTAGCCAACAATATTAATGAACATAAAACTTCCAGCAGCCAATGACAAAATCCATCATGTTGATCAAGAAATATTTGTATTGGATCATAGTCTCATTCGCTAGCGAATGAATTAATAAACAACCATATCTTGTTTGCTATAAAAGGATTGAAGTAAGAAAGGCAAGCAAAACAAATGTCTGGGCACAAACTTCTTTTCTGCCACAGATGCTCATAGTTTGATTTCAGTTTCAAGATTTATAAGAAATTACCTGAATCACCAAGGATCCAACTCCACCTGCAGCGCCTAATACAAGAATAGATTTACCAGCAGAGAAGCCTGCTTTCTCCAAGCCTTCATTTGCTGTCTCAATAGCAAGAGGAATTCCAACAGTCGACTGAAAGTCCAGATTAAAAATGCAGAGGAAGGAGATGGAAAGAAGTACAAACTGCACCTATTACTAAACTAAAATGGTGGAACCCCAAAAACTTTAAAAGGAGTAGTTTATTTAAAATTTAAAACTTAACCAAAAAAATGTAGAAGCAACGGTTGCCAACAACAAACCTCATTGGCCGTCCAAGTTGCTCCACAATTATTCTCCTATTGTTTTTTTATTGAGAACTAAAGATTTTCCAGAAAAAGCATAACTACATCTTCTATTTATTTTTTCACATAAACAATCTTATTGCATTATGAAGTGTAATGAGGATTTCGCATCTTGCACATGAATTTATCCAACGTTGAAATAACCCTCCAATGGGTTGACAAAAAACATCCAAAAACCTCCTTACTAACTCAATAAAAAGATTCTGCAGTCAACTCCTTTTCCATGCAAACAGGACATAAATTCCAGGGTACAGGTTAACTGTAAACATCAGACAATTGAAATAAAAGATATGCAAATAAATGTAAATAAATTGCTTGCTGGCTTTCCTACATATCACTTGTACAAGATATGTAAGCAATGTAAGTTGGGATACAAAATACAATCAAATATGCCAGTCTTGAGCAAAGAAATGTATAGATTGCTTCCTTGCTTTCCTAAATATGCTTGTATTACCATTATTAGCATCATTGTGGGAAGGTGCCAGCCATCTCACCAAGTAGGGAGTTGTTGAGCCCAGTTAATACTAAAGAGATTCCCATAACAGTAAGAGCATCAATTGCTTCCAAAATTATTATGACAATCACCCCACATTCTACTATACTGCCATTTGTAAAAGCGTTTATGCAGACATGTCCAAAATAACAAAAAAGTAATAGTAGTTGTTATTATTTCAGATATGCTTTGGAATACATTTGTAAAGCAAATTATTATGCTTAATCAAATAAAAATGTACTGAAGCTATCACTCTGCTCCCACCAACAGCTATCAAACCAATGCAACAGAACAACTGAATCGAACATATACAGGGATGCTTCGAAAATAAAATGTAATATGAGGTAATAGGCTATTTATAGTAGCGGTTGCCCTTAAAGAATTGGGCTATCCAAGCAACTACAAATCTTGACCATAACATTACTGGGCTTTAAATACCATGGTGTTCCAATACAACCATTGCACCAATTCTATAACTGAAAAATATTGCTAATATAAAGAAGCCATTGTACCAATACAACCATTGCACCAATTAGATATCAGCTAGAAATATTTCCCATGTAATACAAAAAAAAACATAACTACTATTTTTAGAAATCATGTCATACAATACTGCAAATCATATGAATAGCAAAAAAACATGACATTGAATATTGGTTGTTACTCCCAAAAAAAGATATGCAACTCGACACACATAGTACGTTTGCAAAACATAAGTGAAACACATAGTACGTAATCTAATCTAGATGGCTAGACTTATGTCATTTGTTATTTGCTCTCTCAAAGCCGCCATCTCTAAAGCACCTTCTCCATCTGGGGTGTGTGATTCTAGTAAATCAAGTTCAAGTTGTGGGATGGTACGTCCAACGTGGTATTCAAATGTCTCAGGTGATATGTGCAATGAATCTTCTTCTATAATGGCAAATTCTGCATATGTCCTGGAATGATGTTGTATGATGAAGTTGTGTAGTACCATTGTGGCCACTACAATCTGGACTTGTTTTAGAAATGGATAAGTTGACATATCACATAAAATTACCCATTTCTTCTTCCAAACCTCGAACGATCTCTCGATCACACCATGCAAGGATGAATGCCTTTTGTTAAGAATTTCTTTCTTCCCTCGTGCAACTCCGCTCAATCTCTCAAAATCAGGTATATGATATTTTGTAGTTGGATATGGTTTCAAATATCCCCTTTGTAAAAGATACCCTGCATCTACTAAGTATTACTTCCCTGTGTAAGGTTTTCTGGCATTTAGAAATTTTAAAGAAATTTAGATGATCAAAAGCTAAACTCGACTGTCATACCTGATGGTGGATAAGGGAAACCATGTTTTTTGTTGCTAGTAGTAAAATTGAAAACACAGCTGTCGTCTGCGCTACCTTCCCATCCAACTATCACATAGTTAAAACACATGTTGAAATCACAAAAAGTCATTACATTTTGTGTTGGGGATCCACACCGTCCAATGTATGCAATTTTCTCTGTGCCAGAAAGACGTGCGTCGACATGTGTTCCGTCAATAACTCCGATACAATCTTGTGATGGATGAATTTATCAATAAGAAAATCATATGTGTAAAATTGTTGTAACTGACATTTAAATTAGGGAAGCACCTTAAAGAACGACATATATTAGAGGTCATTTGCAACATGTGTGGGGATGGACTGGAATGTTGGGTCCTTTGGTTTGCTATTTCACAGGTCAGACTCACTGGTGCATTCAACCCAACTGAGAAATATCTACTTATGGTTTCTGAGGAATGTTGAAGTCGTTCCATAGCTCCTCTAATGGATTCATTCTAGGATAAAATGTAAAGTGTTATTGTCAACATCTCTCTAGATGTTGCTCTTGATGAATCTTGCAATCCGTGAAGGGTCCGAAGTTCATTAAGGAGGTCCAGGAAAATTACTTTTGTCATACGAAACATATTTGCAAAACATCTCGGGTGACCACGTAATAACTCCTCGATCCATTTATCTTCAATATTACTAGACGTCATGCATGGGTTTCGATCAACATATGCATTGTAGTAATGGTATAACAAAGTAAGGGTGAGAGCAACAATGCATATTTGATTAATTTGTGCTTCATCCATAATATAAAATCTGGAAAAATGATAGATTTTTAAACAAGATAATAAATAATATTAGACAATGGAAATGATACATAGACTACATATTCATGCTTGAAAAAACTACAATACATTTAACGAGTCCATCACATAAATACGCCTTAGGCCTTAATTAATTCGGGTTCCTTCAAAAAATTGTTCATTTTGTCCCTTCACCGTTATTGAGTTTCCTTTATTACCTTTCATTTTTTCTTAAAGGACGGCAATTGGGGAGGCCTAATTTTTGGTTCCAAGTTTTCAAGGACTTTTTTGGGGTTGGGTTTCCTTGGCACTTTGCCTTTTTTACCTTCCTTGGTTTGTTTTTTTTTATTCCCAGGTTTTTTTTTAGGGTTTTTATTGCATTCTTGATTTTTTTTTTTTTTGGCGTTTTTGGATTTTTTTTTGCAGTTTTCATTCATTTTTTCATTGGACCTTTTACCAATTGCAAGTTTTTTTATTTTTTGCAGGTTGGGGATGATTTGTTCCACAAGTGGATTAAATATCTGTGAGAATTTGGCTGGGACCTTCTTCTGAATCACTTATATGCTTGGTCTCCATATCCTGTGCTAAGTTTTTGAACCCTGCTCATTGGTGGTAAAAAAATGAGCTTCTGTTGTTACAACCCCAGTAAACATACCATCAAACGTTTCCTCTAAAACTGGTTTAATGCCTGTCAATTTGAATTTTTTTGCTGTTGGCACTGCCTGTAACAACAAGAAAAATGTAATCAATATTCAAAACATTTATCTCTGAGAATACGTTGAAATAGTGATGTAATTACCTCTAACTTTTTTGCCCACCATTTCTCATGTGCATCAATTGTCCGCTTTAGTGTATACCATCCCAATCCAGTTGATCCCCTTTTGAGCTCTTTCCAAAGTTTCTAGTCCTTTTTTAATTGATCTAATTTATTTTTTAGTTTCATCTTATCATATTCTCTTCTAGTTATTTCCTTAAATTTAGTCGTGAGATTCTGCCAACCTTCTTTATTAAAATAAGTTGTGGGTTGATTTCCCAATTTGACCTCTCTTAGACATATATTACAAAAAATATTAGTAGCCTCTCTATCCCACATAGCCGATGATCCATACTCTTTAGATTTACTCATTTTTTACTGTGACATGAACGAATGGTAAGATGACATTTATGACTGAAAATGAGCTAGTCAAGAGATGAAATTTAAATATGTAAAAAAAAAATGCCCAATGATTATGAATTGAAATATATATTGGTATATTGGTGAAACAGAAATGTGCTTTTAATATAACCATCATCTATGAAATCTTTTCTTTTTCTCTCCAATGAAATCATACTCTACCTTCTAGAACCACAAGTAGTATGAAATGATAACAACAAGTCCCTTAAAAGATATCAGATCTCACAAAATCATTAACTAATAGCGAACAACACCCATTCAAGATTCATATGAATCAAAGCAAACATTAAAAGAAAGAAGCATAGCACAATAAGATTGCATGTTTGATATTTATCCATCACAAAAAAAAGGTTGAGAGCATAAAACTTGTAACATTAGTTTTTCCCACACCATTGGGTCTGCATTATAATTGTAAGCAGACAAAACACATTTTGAAATACTAATAACAAACATTCCATTTGTGGATCATTGAAAAAAAGAATAAAACTTTATGAAGAGTACTACATACTGCTTGTCAATATATACCAACAGTAATTCATTGAAAGTCAAATTAAGCTTCGATTATCAAAGATTCCCAATGTCATGTACATTCAAAAATATATTGTTCGATAATTGCAAGTAATGAAGATTAGAGGTATCACTCTCATTGGCAGACAAGAAAATGCCAAAAATACCTTCTTATAGATTATGAACTGCAAATAATGAAGACTGGTTATAGATCTTTGCATATGAGTGAAATGCACAGTAAGATTCATATGGAAGATGTTTCAAATTTTTGATAGCCTCACCATCTTTTCCTGGCATGGAGACCATACGAACAACAAACACTCAAAAATTTCTGTAAATAAAAATCAAATATCAGACATTTTGAAGAAAGGTTAGGGATGGGGAATCGAGAAGGAATCCCTCTCGATGCTTCAAACATTTCAGAATAACAATGGATCTACATTTTACTGGTAATACTTGCATCCCAACAACTGGATCTAGGTTTTTAGCCCTTAAACACTTTCAGATTCACCTCATAGAACACATGGATCGTCTGAAATCAAGATGTATTTCGGTGAAATGGGGGAAAGGAGGGAGGAGCGGAGCGAGGAGAAGAGATTCCTTACCTGCGGAGCGACTTCGAAGGCAGGATCGATGCCAAGAGTTTGAAGAAAGTTTATTGATGCAGGACTGTTTGCGAGGGTAGCTTCGTAAAAGCTTGGAGGCCAAACACGGATCGTGGGGATATACCTGCGGTCCGTGTGTAATACAAACTAAAAAACACTGTTTTCTGAAACTCTACTCAAACGCGAAAAACAAACTTTAAGGCGGCGTTTTTATAAACACCATAGCACTTTTAAGCTGCCCCAAACGGGTACTAAGTAAATCGAACGCTAAAGTGTCTCATGCACGAATGCAATTATCCTAAACTTTTTTTCTTCAAATGTTTCAACACATTTGGTCTATTTCTTTGACTTTTTTCTGTTTTTTCCTATTAATTTTATCCACTTTCTTCCTTCACGTTATCATAATATTTGTTTTAAATTCTTATAATTATCATCATCAACGCATTCATGAAAAAGAAAATAAGAAAAAATTTTGATTTTAGAACTTTTCTACATAAAGAAAAAAAGCTGTTTGCAGAGTTAACGTTTTGATTTACATTCATTGATTTTTTTTCCTTTTTTTTTGCCAAATCGAGTTAGTAATATGAGCATATGATTGAGAATGGAAATTGACTTTTTTTTTAAAACGATTTAAGTGCTTATTGTGTTTTTATCCGATCTTGATTTCTAACATGATAATATAATTGTTTTGACTGTCATTAAACTAAAAAATCTTGTGTCAACTAGTTTACTTTGTATTCAGTTCAAATCTATCTTTTGGATCATGTCCAAGGAATAAAATCGGATGGGAATGGAAATGAGAAAGAGAGGGAGAGAACAAGTGAGAGGGTTGCTTCGTCGGGAGCAAACAGGGGTGGTGCCCGAGCGTGACAGCTGTTTTTATACAGAAGAGAGGTTACAATGTGAGAAGAGAAGAGAACAAAGCTCCC
Source organism: Phalaenopsis aphrodite (assembly GCA_003013225.1). Classification (NCBI taxonomy): domain Eukaryota; kingdom Viridiplantae; phylum Streptophyta; class Magnoliopsida; order Asparagales; family Orchidaceae; genus Phalaenopsis; species Phalaenopsis aphrodite. Next base: position 151,800 of record NEWO01000127.1, on the reverse strand, counting down.
AACATGGGTGTGAGAGGGAAAACCTAGGGACTCCCATTTCACATGCAAGGGGTCTTCTATTTATAGAGAAAGATAGGGGAAAATGGATATTACGCTTATGCTTTTGAATTTTTTAGAGTAGAGAGGGGTATTCAGGACTTTCCCTCAGTTGGATCTATCGTCTTTAAGTTTTTCTTCCTTAGATTTGTCGGTGTAATGTGGTCGACATAAGTGGTCCTCGTTGGCTGGCTGACCAAGGTGGGGGCCTGGCTGAGGATTGACCGACCAAGATCGTCAGTCGTCTTCCTTCTCTATGACTGGTACATGGCGGCCTGCTGGTTGGTTGTAAGTGGCCTGACGACTAGGTGTAATTGGTTGGCCCACAATGGCTAACCGATTGGTGATGACTTCCTCAAGTGTTTGACAACTTGCAGGTCATCAGTCGGTAGGAAGAAGGTGGCTCGCCCATCTTGATCGGTCGGCTGCAAGTGGCAGACTGACAGGACGAGAGTAGCCGACCAGGGTGGTCGGCCCGATCGCTGCATGTCTGTTGGTTCATCTCTAGTGGCAAATCCTTATACTCGGCAAGGGCCTATTTTTGGGCTATACATAAAGCCCACGAATTTTTCACTTCGTGAAGGTGAAGCTACGATAAGAATGAAAAACTTTTAAGTGTAGAAAACATTATTTCACACATCTCCGGTTGGACTCAAAGTGCGTTTGGGGTAATTTATCAGCTGTGATAGTGTTTTGAAAACATTGCCTCACCGTTTGGATCCAGCGTTCAGGCAGCATCTGGGAAAACTATGTTTGGATTTTAAATTAAACATGTGCCGCAGGATGAACTACGTGGTCTCCATCTCGAGAAATATTTTGACGATGTTGCCCTCTTCCTGTATCATCTGCCCTAACCTTTTTCACTCATCTAACCCGTCTCTCTCGACCATTAGCAAGGGTTTTGATGCCGATCTCCTTCAGCTCCCTATCCTCAACATTTAGAATTCTCATCCCCGCTCTGTTCTTGGTCGGAAGCTTCTGTAGTGCCGCCAATCTCAAATTTGTTTCCTCGTTGTCGCTTCTCTCGCTCTGAGATTTGGAGAAGATCGAGTCCCCTCCGCTTCTCCATAGCACGGAGGGGCTTCGCCCTCTGAAGGTACGGATCCACAGTACCCATTTTCCTTTCCTTTCTGCAGAACAAGGAGGAAGAGGGAATGAAGGCTTAAATGGAGTAGAAAAATTAAAAAAAGGAAGATCAACATACCTACCACCAAATACCTATGTGTTTACATTTTTAATACCTAAACTTTTATATATGTGTCATCTTAAAAATATTTATTATGATTTTTTTAAAAAAATAAATAGTGATATTTTTAATATAATATGAATATTTGGATGTTATAAATGTAAAATTTAGATTTAAAAATGCAAATAACTTAGAATTGTGTGGTGTCTATGTAAATGCCTCCGGGCCATCTCTCCACCACAAAATAATAAAATAGTTTTGAAATTTAATATAATATGAAATTGTTTGGAAATACTGCATAGGGGTGGAATTGTCATTTATCCAGAAACAACTGAAAATCAACTATTTTCCAAACGCACAAACCAAATTGATACCCAACTTATTTAGAACAGCTGCTGATCAACAATTTATCTACATAAATTGTTTATCAGCTGTTTATCAGCAGATTGTCAATAATCTGCAGCTGCCTCAAATAGACTCTCAAACTTTTAATAGTCCTTTTGCTAGCCTTCAGTGAATGAGTATTTTGAAAAATAATCATTAATTAGTGTCCAAATTTTTGGATAGTAAAATCAGTCAAGCTTTCATTTAGATTTTTAGATAGAAAATTTTTCAACTCAAGTTCCGCTCCATGTGCTATCTTTGTCACTCTCGTTGGAACGTTGCCTCTAGCGGGCTACAACTTTTGCTAGATCTTAGACGGATCTTGTTGCTGCCTTCGAGGGGGTAACTGTTGAGACTCGCTAATTGTGTGATTTATGTCGTACTCTTTGAGGATCCTGTTGATTTTTTAATAGGGAACCACCTCCATAAATTTTTTTCAAGTCGAGCTTTGAGAAGAGTTTGGAGGTTTCCCACGGTTGAGTGTAAAGGGGGTGGTCTTGTTTGCTTATTATGGACGAGAGACATAGGGTTTGTTTAGGGTAGCTGCAACTTATCCAGCTTCTGCTGATAGGAAACTTGTCCTTATAATCTGTTAATGAGCAGCTGATCCGGATGAACTGGATTTGTGAGTTTGAAAAACAACTCATTCTAGATAAAGGACCATTATGCCCCTGTTCTAGATAAGTTATTTAAATGTTTGGTTTATACATTTTGTAAACAACTTATTTTCTGATTTTTTAGTTGAATGAATAATTTGTCACGTAGAATTTGTTATTTTCTCAAATGTAAAGACATGAAAATACAAAAGAGTTAAATTACATCTATATAACTCAAAAAATTCCGATCACATCAAATAAGCACAGTTACATATACAAAAGTAAAATACACATTCACACACTAATATAGAGTATAATGAGACTCAAAAAAAGAAAAAAATAATATTTTAAAATTACAAAGAAAAAAATGACAATATTGACTTTAAAATGTAAAAGCATATCACTACGAATGTTGTCAGGTTTTGATACCGCAGAACCCCGAGCAAACATGTCCGAATGAGATATCGTAGAAATGGAAGCACTCGAACCACATGTAGTGTTCTCCCGTTGTGATACCGTCGAACTCCGAGCAGCGGTGTCCAGTTGGGATATCGTAGAAACGGTTGTACTGTCGGCCCACCTGAAGAATTTGCAGTCCTCCGGTCCATGTGCCTACCGCGGGCACCAGTAGAATTGCCGACCATACCTATGTGGCTGACGTGACGTGAGTAACAAGGATGGTAACCCACAGCGGCACAACACTTGCCCGAACTTCCCTGAATAGCCGGAGCTCATCCTCTTGCAATTATTTAAAAAAAATAGATTAGTCAAAAGCTAAAGGAAATAAAGAAACTCAACTTACCAAAGTGTAATCTTTTTTCTTTCAAGTTACCTAAAATTATTATTTCCCTGCCTATTTCGCTTCCAAATTTATCTGAACTTCCCAATCTGAATGCACCTAAATGGAAAAAAGCAACAAAAAATTAATGATTATCTATGCAAAACATATGTACGCATGCAATAAATATGTTTTTATGCATTTAATTGCCCAACTCTGCCTGCCCAAATATCATATGCTTAAATATCAAGCTGCAGTAGTTTCAATCGTAAGGTTCGAACAATTCATATGAAATATTATATCTGAAGCAGCGGTTGAAGAAGGTCATCCAGGCCGTAATAACAATGAATTACATACTCCATATATTTAACCGAACCACCAACAAAAAATTCTTTTGCAGTAACTTTGGTTGAAACTGCAGATCATTGACTCAACCACGGAAATTGCAGGTAAAAGCAAGGACGAATGATGCAACTCAAGAAATATTCTTGCAGGCAATGGAAAAGAACAAAAGTGGAGGTAAACATTTTCAGTTGGAAAATTCCAGAACCAGTTTCCAGAACCATTTTCAGAACCATTTTCATTCTTCACATTAAACTCTATAACCATTTTCAAACTTCCCTTTCATTCTTCGCATTAAACTCACTCGGTTCCTGACAAAGCACACTCACAAACTCCTTGTAAATGCTGCATTTCATCTTTCATGAGATTCAATTTTCACAATTTAGGTGTTCAAAATGTAAATGCAAGGAAATTAAGTGGTATGTATGTAAACCTTCCCAAGAAATGTCACCGCCACCTAATCCTATCATGGTATGTATGTAAAGCATCCATTTCATAAATTAGCTATGCAAAGCATACCAACTGAAAATGAGTTAGTCAAGAGATGGACTTTGCATATGCTTAAAAAGAAATATCATGCCATTGCAACAAACCATTTTATAAACTAAAAATTCATATGTTTCGATAGCTGAATAACAGCTGAAAAAATTGATTCAATTCCTGAAATTGAGTCTCCAACCATCAGTTACATGTCGATTAAACAGATGTTCAAAGCAGGTGTTCAAACTCCCACCAACAGATTCTCATTCAGCAAAGCTCCACTTACCATCCCAATCATGGCACTTGGGAAAATGCAAGATAAATAACTGAAATACAACTCCTAAAGCAAAAAAAAAAATCAAAATTATATCAAATCAAGTTGGGGCACTAAACGGTATATAAGCAGCGGTTGCTCATAAAGAAGGTCATCCAAGCTGCAACCGCACATTTTCATAATTCGAGAACTATGTACCATGTACCAACGGTTTCTCCAAAAGAATAAAATCAAATTTGAGCTGTATAAGATTGCAGTACTTGCATTGGACTGTTTCAGCCACATTGAAGAATGGTTAGTTTAGGCTTCTGCTGTATCAAAACCCCATAAACTAAATTACACTTTGCTAACAAAGCATTATGGCCAAAAAAACCAATTTCCATTCTCATTTAACGCATCTGTTTATTGATTAGCTGAACACGATGGCTAACTCCAAATCGCCATAATTGTCCTCATATATTATTAACCTTAAATGGAACAAACTTTGATAATCCAGTGCAAGTTATGAGCATATGACAAATCTAAGTAACTGTCATAATATAACCTTTTAACTGCATTTCTTTTGGAGATTTAAAGTAAAAACAAAAAAAAAACAAAAAATAATAAGAGCCTCGGCAAATGATCAGCAAATGAGAATTTTTGATATATGTATAATCATAAATCATGTAATGAAAGCCATAACATCAAAATGAGCCTCAGCTTATTTATCAAGCCATTGAAACAAGTTGATTAATTGAGATGATCAAGCAGTCCGTTTAGCCTTAAGACCAGCCCGAGCTAGATAGGGGGAGAGGAAGAGAAATTCCAGATGCATTGCTATTATCAAGGCAAATTACCATAGTTTTTTTTGCAAAGCAACTTTAACTGAAAATCATTCAGAAAAAAGATCACTCATATGGAACTCCCAGAAAAAACATAACTCACATACAAATTCTGCAAAATATAAGACATTTTCTCATAGAGCCATACCTATACAAAAAAAAAGGAACTCCCAGAAAAAACATAACTCACATACAAATTCTGCAAAATATAAGACATTTTCTCATAGAGCCATACCTATACAAAAAAAAAAACCGCAGCAGGTAAAACATAACTCTCATACAGTTTCTGCAGAACAGAAAAACATAACTCCCATACATTCACAACTGATTTGCTCTTCAGTATTCCCTCAAAATAGAAGATATCTTCATATGGAAAGTCAAGATGTAATATTATATGCAAGCCCACAAACCTCCTCATTTTTAAAACTACCATTGATATTATAAATCAAAAAATAAATTAAACAGCATGTCAAAGATTTTTGAAGCATAAAAGATCTAGCCACTAAGATGTTCAAACTCCCCTACTCCTTAACAATTGTCATTGTTAACTTGCTTAAAAAGATAAAAATTTGCACAAACCCAATAACATAGAAATGAACACGTAACAATAAATAATACATCAAATTTCAAACATAAATAATGAATTGTTCATTCATGATTGACTGATTTCATCTGCTATTTGTTTTCGTAAAACCGTCATCTCTGATGCACATTCACCCTCTCGACTGTATGCATCTTGTGAATCCATTTCTTTGTGTGACATAGTATGTCCCACATGGTATTCATATGCTTCAGGTGGGATCTGACGTGAATCATGTTCTATGAGGGCAAACTCTGCATCCGATCTGGAGTGGTGCCGTCGAATGAAATTTTGTAGTGTCATTGTGCTAACTACTATTTGTACTTGCTTCGAAAATGGGTAAGCCGACATATCACGTAATATAACCCATTTCTTTTTCCACACTCTGAAAGCTCTTTCAATTGCGCCACACAAGGAGGAGTGCATTTTGTTAAATATGTCTTTCTTTCCTCGTGTTATCCCACTTGATCTTTCAAAATCGGGGATGTGGTACTTCGTATCTGGATAAGCCTTCAAATACCCCCTTTGCAAGAAATATCCGATGTTAACCAAATATTTTACCTGTTCAGTTACGTTAATTAGAAATCAAAAAAATAATAACCCAACAAAATTGGTGGTGATGATCACCTAGAGGAGGACATGAAAAATTGTGTTTATTGTTTCTAGTAGCAAACTTGAAAATATGATTATCGTGTGTGCTTTCTTCCCATCCACCCATAACAAAGGTAAAGCAATGTTAAAATTAGACACAACCATAACATTTTGTATGGGGGAGTTGCATCGTCCAATGTACGCAACCTTCTCTGCACCAGATAGGCGTGCAACGACATGTGTTCCATCAATAACTCCAATACAATCCTAAAGTTACAGTGAAAACCTTTTAGCATGTGTCATGTAAACCAATTTTACGTCCTAAATGTTATAGTAAAGGCAAACCTTGAAGAATGACATGCATCGATGGTTGTTAGCAATTTGTAAAGGAATGGAATGGAATGTTGGATCCTCGGGCTTAACTACCTTGCAGACCAAACTCACTAGAGAGTTCAAACCGATTGTGAAATACCTATTGATGATTTCCGATGAATGTTGGAATCGCTCCATAGTACCTCTAATTGATTCATTATGTGATAAGATGTATAGGGTTATTGTCAGCACTTCTCTTGGCGTCGTTCTTGCTCCAAAGTTCATTGAGCAGGTCGAGAAATATTACTTTCTTCATACGAAACATATTGAAGAATTGCATGGGATGGCCACGTAATAACTCACCCACCCATCTATCCCCAATCTGGCTCGACGTCATACATGGGTATCAGTTGATGGATGTAAGATAGTAATAGTACAACAAGGTAATGATTAGTGCGACTTTGTGGATGTTGCTAACTTCTTCTTCATCCATACTACAAAATAAGTACAAGAATAATTTTTAAACTTCATCAATAGAGAACAGGAAAAAAAGGAAAAGTACGCCATAAAAATTGTGGCGAAACATAGAAGGTACAATCGTAGAAAATAAAACTAGTGCATAGTACAAGATAAATAAAAGCATAATACCACCATACGAAAATGATAAATGTTCATCACATAAATATGAAAAAAATACAAGAAATAAAATACATAATATCTAAAACATTCATTCATCCATGAAAGAGTTCAAGTATTTGGCTCGGTATTGCGATTCTAACATCATAAAAAATTGTCTTATGGTCGGGTCTCGTAACACCTTCACGTATTTTAAATATTCGTCTGTGTCCACCTAAATATCAGAATATGTATTGAGGAATTTGAGACATTTCCTCAATGGAGTTGTCCTGCGAGGGAAAGGACCTTGCTTTGCAAGTTTCAACTAGTGTGCCAATGGTGTTTTTGATGAATGCAACTCCTTTATTCTCTTTGTTCACTCTGGGGCGCTTTGACAAGCTAGTGGATTGAACATCTGTGTGGACTTGGCTGGGACCTTCTCCTGACTCACCAATCTGCACAGTTTTCATATCATGTGTTGAACTGCCAAACCCTACATCATTTGGGGTGAACGCATGAGTTCTTGTTGCGACAACTCCAGTAATCATGCCATCCAGTTTCTCCTCCAAAACTAGATCAATGTCAATAAATTAAAATTTTTTGGCTGACGAAAGTGCCTCAAATAGATTAAAAAATTTTATTAATGAAATCAATTCAATGTAATATTTTTAAAATAATATTAGGTATATATATATAATTTCTCAGCCCACCAATTCTCAGATGCATCAATTGTACGTTTTATTGGATCCCAACCCATTCTCATTTATCCCCTTTTCAGTTCTTTCCATATTTTCCAATCCTTTTTTAATTGATCTCACTTGCTCTTCAATTTCATACAATCATAATCCTTTCTGGTCATTTCCTTGAATTTAAACATAAGATTTTGCCACCCTTCTTTGTTAAAATACGTGGTGAGCATATTTCCTACCTCGACCTCCCTTAGACATAAATCACAGAATATAATAGTGACATATCTATCCCATATGGTCGATGATCCAACATCTTTAGCTTTACTCATTGAGTTTTGTCAGATTAACGGTTAAACATAAAATGTTTTTTTTCATGGCAACTAATGTCCCAAACTTGGAGATAATTAATTTATGTGGTCACATGTGAACGAAAATAATTTTGAAGAAGCATTAATAAAATATGCTCTCCTTTCATAGGGAAAAAATCTTTATTTTAAATTTCAAGCTTTCTTCCTCCAATATTCCACAACATATTGACTGTCAAAAATGTTCATCACAAATTGTTGGGGGTTGGACTCATGAAATGGCTCATGGTTTGATTTCGGATCGTATATGACTAATTATAATAAAATGCTATATATGCATAGTAAAAGCCCAACCAGAGTAAGCAAAAAAACATGTGATGACTATTCCCCAAGCCAATGTGAGCATTCAATAAAGAGGTGGAATGATAGTAAAAGCACAGTAAGGTGCAGATTTTAGAAACCCACAAAATAAAAACAAAAACAAAAAATAAAATACCAGTAAACAATTTAATAAGGCCATATGTTACAACGAGTAGTTGACAATGGGAAGAGGTATAGAATTTTTGAACTTCTATCTCCTACTTAAATGTTTGGTAACAAATATAATATTATTCATATGACAAAATGACATTCCTGAATTATATGAGTTCCTCTCAAGTCATACATGATGAGCAATAATGTGTTTAAACAGAGGGGAGAAATAACGGGCACTCATGCAATATTATATATAACGAGCATTGTTCCAATATTGTTTATTCCATATGATTCGAGACATGATGAGCAATAAAGCTTTCCCGAGATAAAAAACTAAGAGACAGCCACAGGAAAAAAGAGCAATACCAAAAATTTGTAATGACCACAACTTCAACCGCAAAAAAAATCAATACCACCCAATTATCACTCAAAATCAGTAAGATCTAGTAATTTCACATCTATGGGGTTCAGATCCAGTGTTTTTCGCAACAAAAAAATCATCATCCAACTGCATTTCTCAAATGCAAATGAAAAAGAAAGAAGACGAAATGCGAAGGAATGGTTATACCTGTTAAGAGAAATGCAAAGGAGTGAAAGCTCACCTGATCTTTAGAGGAGGATTGTTTAGGGCATGCGAAGGACGATGGAGAAATGGCTCCACCGGATGCGTATGAGAGCAGGGTCACGGGATGCCAAGACTGAATACTCGTATGAGGGCAGGGTCACGAGAATCAATTAATCGTTCGAAAACGCGGACCACGGGGGTCATCCCGCGGTCCGCGTCATTCACAAATTGTAAAACATCATTTAAGATAATCTTTTAATAAGTGTGAAACAAATGGCAAGGCGGTGTTTTCAAAACACCATCCACACTTATAAGTTGCCCCAAACAGGCTCTTAAGTCAAGAGATAGAACTTGGAATGCTCGTTCCAGAGGAGAGGTTAAGTGAAGAGATCTTTCATTTGTTCGTCCCAAAGGAGATTCTTAAATGAGAGAGATAGCTCACTTGCTTGTCCCAGAGGAAAGGTTTAGAGAGAGTGTGATGTTTTTACTCATCTTCCTAGATGAGAGACTTTAGTGAAGAGATAGATAGATAGATATCTTATTTTTGCCTTTTTTATTCTTTTTTTTACTTTTTTTTACTTTTATTTACTTTATCATTTTTCTTTTTTTCTTTTCCTTTTTAATTTAAGAGTATATAAAATGAAAAGAGGAGGAACTTATCTTTTTATTGTTTTATGTGAGATCTTCTTGGAATGTGGGAGGGGTTTCCCCCATCTTCCTTAGAATGTGGAGGGATTCTTCCTTCTTTTCCTCTTGTTTTTTTGTCTTTTTCTTCTTATCATTTTCTCCTTTTATCTTGTGAGATATTTTTACTTAATATCTTAGCACTTTTTTCTTTTTTTCTCTTTTCTCTTATCTTGTCACAGCTTGTTTTCTTCATCACCCTCATTTTTATTTTTATTTTGGTTTTTTTTTCCTCTATTTTTTGTCTTTCTCCAACCTGGAAGGCTTTTTCGTCTTGTTAGCAGCATGCTCAATGTTCACCGTATCTTTTAGAATATTGAATCCAATTCATTATTTTGGATCATGATCAAGGAATAAAGTCGGATTCCAGGGGAATAAGAAAGAGAGGGAGAGAAAGAAAGACTTTTGTGTCTTCTGGCTTGTCAACTTCTTTTATTCCACACAGGAGGTTACAAAGTAAGGAGAGAAGGGGAGCAAACTCCCTGCATGAGGATGAGAGGGAGAACTTAAGGACCCTCTTTTCACAAGCAAGTGGTCCTCTATTTATGGAGAAAGATAGAAGGGGAAAATGGATATTACATTTATGCCCATGCCTTTTAGGAGAGTAGAGAGGGGTATTCCAGTCTTTCCTTGCTTGTCCTCTTGGACTTTTTCACCATTGGACTTGTCGACGTCGTGTGTTCGACCAAAGTGGTCCTTAGTGGTCGGCCAGAAGGTGGCAGCCCATGGTCGCCAACAAGCTAGGCATAAGGGACCGACCCATTGTGGCTAGTTGAATGGTGATGACTGGCCCAAGTGGCCGTCCAACAACATGTAGGAAGTAGGTGGTAGGCACATGTTTGGATGTTCAATTGGTGTTGGCTGGCCTAGGCGGGTGATTGATAGGAGGAAGGTGGCCGACCCGTGTTGGTCGTTCAGCTGGAGCTGGCCAGCCCAAGTGGCCGGCCGGCAAGAGGAGAGTAGCCGGCCAGGGTGGCCGGCTCTACAATTGCATGTCTGTCTGTTTGACTCCTGCGGCTGATCCTTCTGCTCGACGAGGGTTTATCTTTGGGTTATACGTACATGACTGTTGTTCTTTATTCTTTTTTTTTTTCACTTGTTTCCGTGCATGCATTTTGTTTCTCCATTTTATTCAAATTTTTTTCTGATTAAGTTTGCCCACTTCATTCCTTCATTTATATCCCAATAATTGCTTCAAAATCTTATATATATATATATATATATATATATATATATATATATATATATATATATATATATATATATATATATATATATATATATATATATATA
>NEWO01000127.1:115191-129893 GCA_003013225.1 Phalaenopsis aphrodite | reverse complement strand
CGAACACGAACACAAGCTCTGTTCGTTCGTGTTCGGTTCGTTTACACCCCTACATAGCCCCCAGTTTCTATGTATTTATATATCTAATACCTTGACTTTGCTTTTTATATTTATGACATCAAAATTTTTTCATATCACATTAAAATTGTTATCATTTTAATTTTGCTAGATGAAATGCATCTTTTTTATGGAAAATAAGGTGAATACATATGGTAAAATTAAAGTATAGATATGTAAATTGGTAGGAATTGAATGGTATGCATCTTTCATGCTACAATGTCAACCTGTGTTGTATAGCCTGGTTTTGATTTGACATGTTCGCACAACTGCAACGCGTCTCTGAAATTCTTCTCTTCGTGCAAGCATCATTGTTTAAGGCCAAAATTAATTTTTAAATTATTAATTTGAATTATATATATTATTATTTATTTTTCATAAAAAAAAAAAAAATTAAACTTCAACCCTACATAAAACTTCCTATTTTAACAATTTTATCCAATTTTTACATGAATTATTTTTATTATAAATTACTAAAAAATACATATATAATTTATGCTTAAAAAAGTCATCTAATTGATATTTGCGTTGAAAACACAAAATTAAATAACAATTTACTGATGAAATTCTGATAAAAATTTGACAATAATTCGAAAGTCGTACTAAATTGGCTTCACAAACACACAGGAATTCTGTACACAAGCACTAATTCTAAATAAAATTACAACAAATAAACCAATCTCAAAAAGCGCTAAAGGCAATTCTTAGAAGGGTAATAATTCCATTAACATCAAAGAATTCGGTCCAATAATACACCAAATCTCTATGTTCTAGGATTTTCCTCATGAACTTCAATATTAATCACAACTGATCTCCCATCAGTATCTTCCAATTCTCTTGGTATATCAGGAGCACTGAATTCAAGATCATAGTTTCTTTGATTATCCAGTTCTAAGTTTTCAAGAACAGCAAAGAATTGCAATTCCTGATCTCCATGATTTACAGAATCAGGAGCAACTTTTCCGGCTGGAATTAGTGAGACTCTGCAGAGAGGGCAGGTGGTGTTTTTGGCAAACCAATGGTCGATACAATCCACATGGAAGGTGTGTCCACAGTAAGGTAACCTTTGAAGCCGTTCATCTGCTTGGTAATCCCCCAAGCACACAGAACATCTGGAAGAAGAAATTTCTTAAGTTTCTGAATAAGAAAATGCAGAAGATGAAATCAAACGGTTTTAATTCCACTATGCTCTGAAAACTGGAGTTTTGAGGAAACTAGTTTTAAAAAATGTAGCAGCAGTTTATTTCAGTTTGATTTTTAATCCCATCCCACACATTTTGGGCACACATACAGTGCCATCCCTAAAACCAAAAGGGTAACATATAGGATGAGAGAAGAAAAAGAGTTAAAGTGGCTCTGCGACAAAAGGAGGCGGTTGTCTCTTCGAGGTCAAGAGTTTGAGCAGAAATGCTTTGCATATCGTCTCACTCAACCACTTAAAAAGAAATTAAAAAAAAAAGAAAAATCTGAATTTTCAATTTTCATGGTCTAATCTAAAAGGGACGAATATATGGCACCCAAGGGATGCAAATTAAACTTCTAGGTGCTTAACACCACCATCACAAGTTTTATTCTAATTATGTGTAGGAAGAGAAATGGAGAGCACATTTTGTACAGAAACAATTGAAATAACATCTGACAAATGTTTCATTTTTTTTTTGTTTGCAATTAATAAACAATAAGGGTTTGTTTGAGATTACTTTTGTTTGTTGGTTTTTTGTTTTTGTTTTTACTTTTATTTTAAATTCGTGTTTGGTTAGTACATTTTTTGTATCATTAAGTTTTCTATTTTAAAAAAAAGAATTAACTTGCTTTTAAAACACTCAAAACAGCCAAATTTTTTTTTATTTTAAAAAAACTAAGCAAATTATATCCTACCAAACATATTTTATTTTTAGGAATAATTACATATAGACCATCTGAAACATTGATATTTACAAATTAACCACCCAAGTGATTTATTTAAACTGCCAAACCGATATATTTATGCGTGCAATGATCAAACTATTGAGAATTTGATAAAAATGAAAAATATGTGGAGTTTTATCAAGGATTTTTGTATTTGAGCAAGAATTAGAAAATGGATGAAAGAGGGTGGATGATTTATAAATAGCAAGTTTTGTGTACGTAAATGTCCTTTATTTTAAATGAAAACATAAACAAAGCAAAATAAATATTAAAAAAAACGAAAATCAAAAGTGCTTTCCCTAAGACAAACAATGGTGAGAAACTTTCATGTATTTCAATCTCGCAGTATCAATAGCATCGAAGAAAAACGAGAGCATATACGATCAGGCATGAAATATCCATGCTTTGAGAAGTTGAAACGACAGAGAACTGGTCATATAACATGCTAACATGAGTGCTGATAGCCAGTTTCAGAGATTGAATATCTCATGAGCAGTTAAACTTAAATTTATATATGGAACAAAAAATGGCAGTCTGTGTAGCACAATATCTGAAGAATCAAACTTATAGCAATTTGGGGTATTAGTTTATTGAGGTTTCCAATGGACTTGAAATAATTACCTTGCTATTGCATTTTATTGTTGTTGCTCCCTCACTGATGGGTAGTGAGATTTTTACCCTCTACTTAGAATATCAGTGCTAATTCACATCGCTAATTCCATTCACTGATTAATGTGCCAATTAATTTCCTTATAATCTGGGTTTAATCTGATTAATATGCCCATTAATGCTGGTTTTGAACCTGAATTGATATTGAATTATGTTAATTGGGCTAATAATATGCTTCGCACACTTTACATAGTGTCAATGAATATGTTCTAGTTGACGGAAACCCTAACGTGATATATGAAATATAGCTGATTGATATCAGGATGAGGCTTAAATTTCAGATAAGGCGAAGGGAAACTTTATAAAGACAAAAACAGGCTGTAATGATCCCCATGCATTCTTCTTATGGATGATTTGGTTATTAAAACATGTTTTAGAAAAACTAAGATTTCCTTTGTCATTTTCTGTCTGAGACGAAATAATAAAGGGGATTTGCAGAGTTCAAAATAAAGGTTGTTTTCTACCAACATCAAAACAAATAATATACCTAGCAAATTTCTATCAATTTTCCAAAAGTAAATGAGCCCTCAGCATACATTTGCGTTCGGGGCTATTAAGGTTTACCCAAATACATATTTTTTATCATTGATACATCTATGCAAGAGCACTCAAGTTTATTTACCATGTCAAATGCTTTAGGCAACAATTCTCCCTCAAGTGTGAAAACTAGAATTTTGAGCCCTTCCTCATGGGAATTGTGCTGTTCACTGGCTAATAAATTACAAAAATCGAGGATAAGAGAGGAGCTTTAAAAAGAAAAGAATAAACAAGAAAAGTAGATGACAAGATAAAATTTATGAAATCTTTTTCTTTGATCAGATCTCAAGAAGATAACGGAAGTGTAAGAGGAATAAGGATAGAGAACTAAGAGTACTTTTCCGCTTTGATACCAGTTGCTAAATTTAAAGTATTTTGTTAACAATCTCAAAATGTCTGTGGTGGTATTCCTTGGATGAGTATCTGTCCACTTGAGAAACAGTTCCAAATTGAATGGGTAATATGCCCATATCCTTTGAAGAAAAGTCCCTACTACTATCCCCTCATGTGAGGCGTGTCCCTGTTACCATCCTCTCCCCAACCAACCAACACATCATCATTTGTGTTAGCATATGATGATTATCAAGAAACAATGTTAGAAAATCATTATATTAAAAGAGTATATATTTCGGAATAATATATTTAATCTCCCTTAACTATTATTCTCTAATTTAACATTCTTTGTATTCAATCTTGTAAGTTTTAAACAGAAATCATTGTTCAATAAGTAAAATCATCCAATTTTATACCCATAACAGTGCATTAGAGCTTGTATTCGACCCTCCAGGGCTTTCATTGCTATCCCCAAAATTTGTTCCACCCTCGCTCTCCTTCGCACCCCAAACTGGTGTCCTTGCACATTGTTTGGACCGTCTAAAGCATTGCTCTCCTTTGCTTGACTCATTCTATAATCTGCTACGCAGCTCCTAAGCCACACATACCATGCTTCCCCAGTAAATGAGCTTGCCCTGCACCCTTGCTTGCCTTCCTGTTCATTTTTCACCCATCACACCTTCCATGAACTCTACACTCCTTTTGCCGCTTCACACAACATGATCGCAAAAGTGCTTGTTTTGCATCTTGCTCGTGATCCCACTTGCCTCACTGCATCCTGACTTGCAGCTCTAGGCACTCGACTCTCTTATCAACTCAATATTTCCCATTATTTTATGAAATGCCTTCTTGAAATTCAATATCCGTGTCACATGAATCAGTGCTTTGCCTGGCACTGTGCTTTTTAACAACTATGCAGGCTCGTTCACTCTTTTGCACCTACATAGGCTCATTTGCTTTCTTGTCTCACACCCCGCCCCATTATTGTGCTACCATGCCTGCGGCTGAAGCTGCATTCTGCTTGTGTCAAATGTAACCTCTATCGATTATTGATATCCAGCTTAATAACATGAGTTCCCTTATTCTTCCGCATTCTACCCTGCCTCCAACCTTAGCCAATGCATAAACATAATATTGTGGCCTGATTGTGTTGCCTGATGAGTCAAAATCTGAATTCTTCATCTTCATGATTTAAATTTCTCCTTGATTCTGTGTCTCTCTCATGCTATCATGATTTCTATCTCTTCACTACTTGAAATAGTTTTCCATTACTATCAGTACCACCATCGAATTAGATGGTGGTCATCCTCATAAAAGTCATTACCTCATGTTTGTATCTAAATGATTTAAGAAAAGTATGATTAGTCTTTCACCGTCCATAATGTATCCACAGATAACTTCGGCTATTTGCCTTCATCTAGATCTAGCTTTAACACTACCCCTTGATATAGAAAATCAATTGCCTCGACATACAAATACCACTCTCTTAGTTTCTCAGGCCATGTCGTTCTAAGGCACTATTGTTGTTGCACCTAATGCTATGTCTTGAGTTTTACTGTCTTAGAATTAAAACCATCCACTCGAATAATAGGTAATCAATAGTTGTTTCAGTGGACATATCTTATTTTCCACCCATCAACATGGATAAGGGTTACCCATCCTTTGTTTCTAAGAAAAGCACTATCTCAAAACCCTACTCTCATGAATGTGTTATAAGTTCCTCAATGTCTAATAATGTTAATATCCATACATTGTATTACTACCAACCATAATTATTTTAAACCTTTTACCCTACTCATTGTCTTATAGGATCTTTGCTCGAAGAAGCAAATGATGAAGGTGTTAGATCTGGAGGCATCTCTGCTTAATCATCAACATTCTACCCATAATTCCACCATAACTCCTTATAAGTAGCACAATCTCTTGAGCCATTATCCAAGTCAACTAAAAAAAATTGTTAGCTTTGCTCTGCTTGTGAATTGGGTAAACAACATTGTGCCATCCATGTCATGCCCTACTGGTCAGTCACTTTCCTTTTTGTTTTAGTTCTTATTGATATTTGGGGTCCAAATTTATTTTGAATCGCTTACAATTCCGTTGATGATCATTCTCATGTGAATTGGGGGTATGCTTAATAAAATGTTGATCACAAGTCCTTGGTAGTTTTCATAAATTTTATTAGGCAAAAGCTCAATTTTCTACTTTATTGACAGTTTTGCTCATTAATAGTGCTTAAGAGTACATGTGCAATTTCATAATTTTTCTTGAAAATACTTTCTTTACCAAGGTGCATGTCCATAAACCTCTAAGCAATAAGAAGTCGAAGATTTAAAAATCATCATATCCAAAACATTCATTGTTTACATAAATGCCCCTCACCAGTTTTAAGGAGATACAGTGGAACATGATTTCATGAGGTGCAGTCTTTCCTCACATTAAAAAACAGCTTCCATTCTTTTTTCTTTTCTTATTTCATATTAGAAGTAGTTCTGTAACTAGGGCGGCTAAGAATAATAAGTGTTTCCTATACATATCATGTTTAGAAGGGGGTTCTTTTCGTGAAGCTGTATGTTAAATTTGCCCTGTTTGAGGGAAGGATTTCCCTACCCTTGTTTCCCCTTGTTTAGGAGAGGTAGAGAGGAGGCAACCATAGTGGGGCCTGAAAGCATGTCAAGATTGGTTTTCATAGAGTCCCTAGCCCTAGCCCATCTAAGGTTTCCAGCAGGTGGGCTGGGCTTGTCTTACTGCAAGCTGCTGTCCAGTAGGTTATAGAATCCAAAAAAAAAAAAAAAAGTAGATTTGGTTCTGGTCGTCTTCCAGCAATTCTAAGCCTAAGAAGCAGGTCAATTGACATTGCCTATTATTTTGGCTGTTCAGAAAAAAATTCTAGAAGTTGGTAGCTGAAGATCTTATGGGTTTGGAGAAGAGAATTGGTGACACATTATAAAAAATTCTACAACCGTGGATCAAATTCTTGGATAGCTGAATTTCATGTTTTTCCTTTTTTGATGAAACTCCAATTTAAAGAACCAGGATATTTGAGTTGGCATGGGTGTAATTTGCAACAAGAAAACCTGCCTTTACACGTCCTTTGTTTTCCAATTCATTTCATCTATTACAGTCCCTTTTCGTATGAACATGCAACTGCCTGACGTTTTGGTGTGACTTCTTCCAGGAGTAGCTGAGTTCCGGTCCAACAGCTCGCAAGGAAAGGGGAAAAGAGAGTTCCTACTAGCAAGGATTTCTCAAATCCATAAATCGAATAACATTCAGCAAATCCACAAATCGAATAAGTTAGTCAATTCCAGCTAAAAAAATTATTTAAAAGCTCTCTTGATTTTCCTAAGAACCGTAGCTTGCTGGTGGAGAAATTAGAAAGTAGAGGTTAATTGGAAAGCCAGATTCATTTCCGTAATGTTGTCTTAATTTAGGTTCAATTATCATAATGGATTCAAAAAGCTTTTAGGAATATTTTTATGGCAGTTCCCGAAAGATCTATCAGTCAAAAAAAGTATCTCAAGCACCGTTTCGCACTACAAATGACCTTTATTCTCTGATTTGGTCATCTTAATATTGTACTCAATGAACCAACTCAGCTTTCAAACTTCTTCACAGATATCACATATAATTGTTGAGTAACCTTCCAAATCGCTAAAACAACAGTCATGTTTTTCAATTTGGATTGATTTTAGCAAGCATTTCTTACTTAATTGCTTCGCTATTGCTGAAAAACACAGAAAAACTCTTTTTCCTCCTCTTGCAGGACTTAACCTGGTTTAGGCAATAATGACTACAAGAAGTAAGAGGATCTCCTAGCAGTTTAATGGCGACAAAAGGGATGACATTACTTCTGGACAACCACTGAGATTTGAGATAGAAAAAGAAATCTCTGTTTCGGTACTTGAATTGAGTCTAGTAATTTGGGAGAGGGAAAAGAAAAGAGGAGAGTTTGGGGAGAATTCAAAGCCTTTTTAATTTACAAGATTAGGACATATTTATAGGAAATTATTGAAATATAAATAAATGAAGAAACAAACTACACCACCTTAAATTGACTACAAAAATGCAGAATGTAATTCTTATACAAATCCAAAATATAAGAAACTATGTTCAACTACCAAATAGGATAACATCAAATTTGAACATAATTATAACAAAACTTTTTCTGATTCATAATTCAAAGTTTAAATACAAACTTATTGAAAACAAATTCAAAACTCATCCTTATATTGATGTACAGTGGATTCACATTCAAAGGGTTGTCAAAAATTGACTCAACACGTCAAATCGACTCGAACCCAACTCAAAAAATTCGGGTTTGAGTTGACACAGTTAATTCTCAGATCAGGTTTGGGTTCAAAATCTCGACATGTTTAATCTCTTGTGCCCAGTTCGGGTTGTTGACAAATCCGAATTTGACCTAAATAACTATTATACATATATTGAAGGGGTTACGTGGGATTTGGGTCAAATGAGTTGGAAGACGGGTTGAGTTCGAGTTAGAATCAATCTGACCATTTACTTCAAAGAAGTTATTGAGAAACTCGATTTATATCATGGGTTTTACATTACAAAGGGACAAAGAGGCTAAGTTAGTTGATGATTATAGATTTTTAAGGTTTTGGGTGGGGATTGTCAATGATAGTGATTGCCATATAAAGCTATTAAGATCATATAAGACATCACCAAGAGTTACTAAGGAAGATGGACAGTCAATCAAATGTATTATTTATCAAGTTTTTTTTTTAAAAAATTATTAATATTATCATTAAGTTTAAAAAGGTAACAACTCTAAATTGTTAGATTATAGGGGGATCAAATGGGGTTCAAAGGTTGGGTTCGGATCTGAAATGAAATTGATCTGACTCGAAACTGCTTGACATGAACCTGACACGAAAACTAAATGGGTCAGAAAGTATTCTCCTCATGATTTAATCTCCATATCGATAAGAACTCAAAGTTGTTCAAAATATCAATATCGACAAATGAAATTGAAGAGTTAGATATAGATAAAAAAAAAAGCTCTTAAGGCAATCAAATTATATGTGATAGAAAAGATCTTCATAAAGGCTATGGAGGTGATAAGCTGATAATGTTTATAACTTAAGTTGAAGTCATTAGTCACGACCAAAAGTCTATCCAGAATACTCTATTTGTAAGTAAATGTTAATATTTTTCACATGTAAAATGATAAACCAATCAAGTCACATTAAAATAACTTTAATTAAATTATTCATGATTACAGAAATATTGATATGATTTTATTATTCTTATGCTCATAACCTCCACCAAAGAATTTTAATAACATTATTTTGCTTGGAAGAGATGCCATAAGCTAAGACGTGAAGAACTCACTTTTATCAAAAGATGTAATTTCTATGATTGAGGGTGTTAACAAACAAAAGCAGAGTTCACATCTAGAAACAAGCCTATGGACAAAAACAAAACTTACATATTTTACAAGAATAAGGATACATCAAAAGAGATTGAATGACAGTAAAGAAGAGGAAGGCAGAGGGCTAACAACTATTACGAGAACACGGCAACATATCCGATTTTAATATAGTAAAGGCAGGCTAAAGTTATAATTATCAACTGGTACTTTGCTCAACATGTTCTTTTCATGCGTGCAATGATAATCCCTTGTTTTCTAGCTATAAACAATGCAATGAACATATTTAAATGGGAGACAATGGGGTGTGCAAAGTAGGACTTGGCATAATTGTATGAAAACAGTTGATAGTGTATCCGGAACTTTAGCCGATTTTAAATGGGATGAAATATGTATATGATCATAGTTAGGGTGAATTTAAAAATTTAGGCACTAGAGCGATGCAGGGTATAAGTTTTCTAGGGACGTTAAGATCCCTTGGATTTCTAAGGTTTTTTATTGTCATGACATTCAAAAGCATCAGAAAATTATACGTCTTATAGGGTGCAACATGAGGAGTTGCTTCAGTTATTAATTAGCCTGCGTTGAAGCATACATTTTGGGGAAACATGGGAGAGTTAGCTTCTCGGTTATAAAAAAAACAAAAATTGAAAATTAATTAAGGCACAAAATGATGGGAGATTTTAGGTAATTATATGGACCACATTCCTGTTACACATTCTACCCTAATGACATGTATCATTATGATATTCACTGCAACATGACAACTAAATGAGATGTATAAAAAATCCAATGGAAGATGCACATTTGGGTTCAAAGCACGACTTTATTATACAATATTTATGTTAGAGAAGTGTCTCATAAATATTTTGTTTAAGTAGTACATTTTTGGGCATGCTGAGATTATGTGGTGCAAAATTATTTGAGGCTTGGGAAGCTTAGGGTGGTCAGCTTGGAAGGAACAAATAAAGGAGATCCGATTGTGCCATAGTTTTAAATCAATAAGGGAAATAATGAAACAAATGCAATGTGTGTTTATTTTTCAGCTTTCACACATTGCCAAAAAAAAAACAATTTTTATTGCATATGATCTATTTATTATTGATTGAAATATGTTGGATTTTGACAAACTAAACTGCAACAATCTTATCAATTAAGGAGATAGCATTAGAAAATGCAGCTAATTGGAATTAGAAATCCCATATCGTGGCTTGAACTGCACACTGGGGTGCATTCATAATTTTTTTGGGAACTTAGATTTTGGAATATGTATATTACCTTGGGTGGAGTGTACTAAAAGCTCCATAAACAATAATATATTGAAGAATGGTTCTCTTAGAAAATATTAAGAAAAAAACTCACTTGTTACTTGCAAACACCCTCAATGACAAGAATTCTAGAAGATTGTCATCTGCACCTATGCCAAAAGAGTATTTATTATGAGGTAATCTCTTGGTATGAGGTTTTAAAATACTTATTATTATTGTTTGATGTGCATGAGTACACTTGGGAATTGACAATTGATAGTGAGTGCTCTTTATTTCTTCACTACAACTCACTTCTTTATTAGTTGATTGAATCCTCTCTTCTTAGCCATGGACATAAACTTGGCTCAAATTGAACAACAAAAATCTTGGTAGTCTCTGTACTGTTTTTTCTTTTGTTCTGTGATAGTTTTATGGCATATTGATCCTAATCACGCTGAGGCTTTTGCATCATCTTTTGGCCAACCCACATTATAAAGAATGTGATGGTAGCATTTCAAGTAACAAAAAACATTCCTCTTAGATGTTAAGCAAAGTGATAATAACTGTTTAAATTGTTATTCCGTGGTCTACGTTTTATAAAATGATGTTAGAAGTAAATTAAAAAGTAATTTTTATTGATAATGCCAACATGAATTATTGATAGAAAACTCATTGTGTTTGATAGGCAATAAATTATTTCTTAAATCAAGATATGTTGTTGTTAGCATGACAAACTGTTTCAATTATTTTATTAAAGTTTACTAAACTACAGGATGAAACTGATATTATAGCAACCCTAGATAAGTCACAACCATATTTTCCAAAGATTTGGAAAGCACCTCTAGAATTCAAGCATTTTATTTAACTGTGTCGATCATTTACTAGCAGCCAAATAGTTCATTTAGTAAGACATGTATAGGGCAGTTATGCTAATTATGTTTTAGTGTTGGTCTTTCGGAAAGTTTTACAACAGACACGAGAAGCATTACTTTGTGCATGAAAAAGCTGTTATTTTTATTTTAGATTCTATCTTTAGTAAAGTATTTGAATGCAGTTAAAAAACTTTATTGATAATTATTTTGCCTGCAGAAAACATGGAACATGATAACAACTTTTGACCATAATAGAAATTGAGAATTTTGCATGGCAGGCCTCCTTATAAAAAAAGAATGGCCTAAACTTGAGTTGAAAGCTACTTTTGTGTTCATCAGTACACATTAAATTTTCTGACTGATCAACATTATTCTTTTTTAAAGCTTAAATATTCAGCAAACATACACAAGACATTCCTAAGCCTAAGCTTGAATTTCTTAGGACACTTAAAGAATGTTAAAACAAACTGAATAACAACACAAATCTATCCAAACAATAAACTGCACACAAAAAAACTTAACAAAGGAAGCTTAGAAAACCAAACTAATCAAAGAAATTTTTTTACATAAATGCAGTAATTTGCCAGTGAAAGAAGAGACTTTTATGTAAAAGTGTCAAAATAACATTAATTTAAAGAAACAAGTAACATTTACGTGATAAATTTTCAATAGCAAAAAGTGTAATAAGCCAGAAATCACATTTTATATAAAATGGCACAAAACTTAATCTAAAAATGTTATCATATTTGCAACTACAAAAACTATCAAAAAGCCAGAAAGCACATCTGATATAACTCATGCAAAACACAGACAGAATCTTATTAGTGACATCATTCGGAAATTAAAAAAAAAAAAAAAAATCCAACAAAAGACAACTCACTGCGTTTCTCTGATCGAGAAACTCTCCTTGAAAACAACCACTGGAAGCATCCCCCTCAGTTCTTTCGTTACGCCAATCTCCGACGGCTAATATTTATGGAAAGGGCGAAGGAAAGAGAAACATGAGAAAACCTAAAACAATTGCTTGTTAGGTGCATACGGCAGTAAAGAGCACAAAGAAACACATACTCTTGGGCGCTCTTCCCTGTTCAAGCTTGTTGTTCTCATCCTAAGAGACTGCCAACTTGATCTCCTCCTTATGTAGAACACGTAGAACAAGAACAGAATGATAAACGTGAATAAAACTGGCACAGAGAAGATGAAAGCCTGGTAGAGCTTCAAATCGGGCGAGAAAGATGAGCAGTAGCCAGGAGGATCCGGAGAATGACAAGACATAGCCAAAACCCCCACAAAACCCAACGAAAACTTCCGATAAAAAGAAAAGAATGGGAAATATAATATTCTTCAAGAAAATCAAGGCAAATTGATACAAAGAAAAAACCAATTGAACAAAACCCTAGAAACCCTCAAAAACTTAGAAATGCAGGCTGCACTGATAAAAAATTAAGAAAGCAAATTCTGTCCGCAAAATGAGAGATGAAATCACAAGATAGACAAATATAAAAGCCTGGGTCTCAAAGAAGAGAAGTAACGCTGAGAATCTTCCAGTTTGGTTAGCCAAGGAGGAAATTAATCTAGAAAAAAATGAATCTTTCTTCTTTCTTATTTCTTCTGGTCGGTAACTCCTGCTAGAACAAGTATAACTCTTGGGCAGCTCGCTAGCTACCTAATTCTGTTAAGCGTGCTGCCCCTCAATTAAATTTAATTCTCTCTAATCCGAAAAATTATTGCTCTACGGTGTGTTTCGATCAGCTCCACCAAAAATTTAATAAAAAAAAAAATTGAAACATATTCTGATCGTAGATCATCGTGATCTACTGATCTAAGATCAGGATTCATGCGATGTCCGTATGTAATAATTTCTCCTCCAATCCGATCTTTTTTCCCCACGTTCGTCGTGTGTAAAGTAAGATTTATCAAATCTTATTGTGAGACGGATTAAATGGCTTTACTCTGTCATTGCTCCTTCGTCGCGAACCCACAAGATTTCGTGAATTTGATAAATTTATTTATAGTAAATTTGCATATAAAAGTTGAACTCACTTTTTTCTTATTATTATTTCTATTTTTTTATTGGAGATTTACTTACATAGCACTTAGAACTATCACACCCTCATTTTAATATTTATATTTAAAGCACCTACTGTCACGGAGTTAGGCTATCTCGTCGAAAGTAAAAGCAGCAATGAATTGTCCACTAAAACTTTGGGTTCAGCGATGAGGTCGATGAACAAAGACCTAGAAAGTTCTCATTTTTCTCCTGATTCAGTTCAAAGACGATGAGATCGTGACATACAAAGGCCTCTGAAACACTCATCGTTCTCCTCCTATACCACGACAGGATCACGATGTATAAAAACCTCCAAAACTCCCTTCATTTTCTTCTTTTTGCTCGGCAGTGAAGGGATTGCGGCGACACTGACGCTTAAAAAGACCTTCAACTCTCATTTGTCTCCTTTTACAAGCTCATAAATCCCCTCATTCCTCTGATTTGCCTTAAATCTAATGTCTTAACTTCTGTCATGTGTCTCTCGTTTCTCTTCTATTTTGGTCTTTGTTCGTCATGAACCCTTCGAACCTATGCAGGTTTGTCAGAATCGAGAAGTAGAATCCCAAGGCTTGGATGTGAAAAGTAGAGGGTTGTGTTAAGTTGTTGACATCCAACGTAAATTTTGTTAAAAAAATTATGACATGAATTCTTTTAATCATTGTGTAAATGTTAGGGCGTCTGTTGGAAGTGACGCGCTATATGACCTGAATTCAATGACAAGTGTGCAAAGGCCACTACACTGGCTCCTCGGTGTATTGTCAAATAAGCAAGGATTCTCATATTACAGATGGATGTAGGTAAAGAAGTTATTGCATGAAACCAATATTTGGATAGAATCATGGAATATAGGTACTTGATACACCCATAATATATAGTGTTTTTAGACATATTTTTATGTCTATTTTTGAGATATTGTGCTTTAATAGAAGATATTTGTGTGTTTTTCTTTCAAGTACAAGTAAAAATGTCAAAAATGCTAAAATGAGTTAAAAAGGATTAAATTTGGAGCAAAGAGGTGAAATTTGTGCTAAAGTGTTTTGGCGCCTAAGCACTGGATCCGGCGCTTAAGCGTCGGGTAAACAGAGAAGGCCGTGCCTAAGCACCAGAAGCCCCACGCTTAAGTGCCAGAGACAGTTATTTGGCAGTTTTCTTCATCTGGCCAAAATTTGAAGAGGTATTTGAGGCACCTATTGGCTTAAGAGGGTGGTTACAACCACCAAAGAACAAAAATACAAGTTAAAAACTCGTGAAAAGAGGCATCTCCTGGAGAAATTCATCGAATATGGACACATTTTGAAGAGATATCAAGGCACCTCTTGGGGATTTATAAAAGAAGGAAGTTTCTACATTTGAAAGTGTGCTTAAAGAAGGAAAGGGATTGAAAGTTCTGAAAAGTGTTTTTGGAGAGATTCAGGCACCACAAAAATTTACTTAATCTTTTTTGTTTTTAGTTTATTTTGAGAGTGTTGTAAAAGAGAAGAGATTCAAAGGAACTTCAAGATTTTGGTGGAGGACTTGAGATAAGTTTTTATCTTTTGTTTTAGACAACTTTTGGTTTTAATTGAGACTTATTGTTGGTTTGACAATGAATTCTACTTTTAAACTAAAGTGTGGTTTTGTTTTCTCTATGAATTTTG